>CM024761.1:104261210-104395096 GCA_014218235.1 Colocasia esculenta | reverse complement strand
CCAAAAAGCTGCGAACCTTCTAACACTAATGTGGCGCTGCTCTCACGACAACACTGCCTCCAACTTGGAAGGGTCCACTGCCACACTAGAACATGAGATCACATGCCCAAGAAAGTGCACCTCCCTCAGCCAAAATTTGCACTTGTCGAACTTGGCATACAATTGGTGACTCGCATGGTCTCTAGCACGATCCTTAGATACTCCTCGTGCTCCTCCTCAGAAGCCGAGTAGACCAAGATGTCATCCATAAAGATGACCACGAACCGATCAAAGTACTCACTAAACACCCTATGCATTAATCCATAAATGATGCGGGTGCGGTTCGTCAGCCCAACGGCATCACGACGAACTCAAGTGACCGTACCTCGAACGGAAAGCCGTCATGCCATATCAGACTCTCTGATCCTTAACTGATAGTAATCGGATCTCAAGTCAATCTTCAGAACACTCTGGCTGACTGCAACTGGTCGAACAAATCAGCGATCCTCGGCAATGGGACTTGTTCTTCACTGTTACCTAGTTCGACTGCCGATAATCAATGCACAAATGTAGACTACCATCCTTCTTCCTCACAAACAGCACTGGCGCTCCCCCACGGTGAACGACTCGGATGAATGAAGCTCAACTCAAGCCAACTCCTGTAACTGTCTCTTCAACTCACGCAACTCGCCGGAGCCATCCAGTAAGGTACCTTGGACAAAGGCATCGTACCAGACAAAAGCTCGATGGAGAGAACTCTACCTCCCGCTCAAGCGGCAACCAGGTAAGATCCTCGGGAAAACCTCAGAGAACTCACAAACAACTGGCATGTCAAAAACCGACGATCACTAGGCTTAAGGAACAAACATAAGTAAGTATGCCACACAGCCATCACAGATCAAACGACGAGCTCTACAGAAGGAATAAAGGGTCGACGGTAGTAACCGATACCTCGGAAGCAGAGAACGGGCACTCCAGGTATCTCAAACCGAACGGTCTTCCGCTGACAATCAACTACAGCTGAGTGAGCCTCCAACCAGTCCATGCCTAGGATGACTCAAAGTCACGAAGCTGTAACGCGTACAACTTGGCCGGTAACTGGTGTCCCTCAACCTCAACTGTGACGCCCTCCAAGTAACCGAAAGAACGCATATAATCACCGGATAGGAGATCGACCATCATGTCACACTGCCTCTCAGGAGTGTGACGAACCAGAGGCTCATAAAACTTCTCAGAAGTAAAACAAAGAGAAGCACCAGGGTCAACCAAAACACGAGCAGCTCTACCAAGGATAGCAGGGTACCTGTAACCAGGTTCGACGCCTCCGCCTGCTCCCTGGGTAAGAGCCATTGATAACAACACATGATTTTTCGTATTAAATTTCATACATGTAGTTGATTTTAGACAACCATCGTCTATAAATGATGTACATTTTATTTTTAATTTCATCCATAAATAAAATTTTGAGCATTTCAGTAAGATTTGGGTAGATCACATAGTTTAGATTTCATTAATAAAGTCATATATTTTTTTAAAATAGTTTGACTAATAAAAATATTTTCTCATTTACATTGTATATACAAATCATTGATCTTAGATTTCTTAAGTCATCTTTTGTAATATTAGTTCATAAATAAATCAAACTTTAAATTTTAGTTAAATAATAAAAAGAATTTACCTAAAATACCATACCCTTCATCACCATTACGCCAATCTCTCATCCAACATCTGCAACCATACCCATACCAACCCATTAATAAATAAAATACTTTTAACATTACGCCACAACCCCATTCCCATTTAACATGTTTTTAAACAATAATCCAATACTAATCTAACCATCTTTTTCCATTATATGTTGTATCATCCACTGGAAGGTTCCTGAAGAAGCTGAAGGCGTTCAGCTGGGTGGCCAGATCTCTGTGGGCGGCTGCAGTCGGGCATGCGGAGCAGAGGCGGCGACGGGGCTATGGGAGATGGGCAGCTGGAGCTGGCGCATGCAGAAGAGGAGGCGGATGCGCGCGGCAGAGGAGGAACAGGGCGCCCAGGCTGCTTCTGGCGCTGGCGATGTGAAAGCGGCTGGATCTTTGGCGCGGCTGGGGTTTGCAGGTGAAGGGAGCTTGGGCGGCCGGATCTCCATCTGGCGGATGGAGATGGATGGGCTGCAGAGGCGGCGGAGCTGGTGCGACCAAGGCGCGGCGATGGCTGGGTGTGTTGAAGCGGATCTGCTGGCGGGCGGCTCGGCGTACGGCTCTGCCTCTGGCGTAGGTGGCGGCTTGGGATCTGGCCGATCCTTGGTGTGTGCGTGTGTTAAGGCTGAGGAGCCCAGGCTGCTGCTGGCGCTGGCGGTGTTGTGCCACTGGAGGCTGTGACCAAGGTGATGGCTGCTGTGCACGGGGCTGAGCCAAGCAAATGGTGTGGGTGGCACGATGGCAAAGTAGAAGGGGGGCTGGCCAGGCTGGAGCTGGTGGCCCGGATCGTGAGGATGCTGGCACATGCGATGGAGGCGGGATGCAGATGGAGCTCGGGCTGTGCTGAGGGGCCTGCTGAGGCCTGGTGCTGTGCGCGGCTGTGGCCAGGGGAGGATGGGCGCTGCTGAGCTGGCGATCCAGGTGCCCATGAGGAAGCGATTTGGGGCAGAGCAAGGCCTTGAGGCCTATAAAAGGACCCCAAGGTCCTCTTCTCCGGAGCGGAGGTCCCGCGGTTCGAATTTTTTTAGAATTTTCAGTTCCCAGTTCTCCCTGTATTTTCCCTGTTTGAGCAGAGCAGTGAGGGATGATTGGGATACCAGGGGGTTCTCTAGCTCGGAGTTTTAGTCTTTAGCTTCTTCTGTAATTTTCCTTTCTTCTTGTTCTTGGGATTCGCAATACGGCACTGGGGGATTTCTTAATTCCTGTTCTTTCCTGTTCTTCCAGAATTCAGAGAGTTAGCAGTGGAGATTTGTTTTGGGTTTTAATCTGCCATTTATTTCTGTGATTTTTTTTCTTTAACATCTGTTCTTGGTTCGGATTATGGAGGTTGGCAAGTAGGAATTTCTGAGGATTTCTTTTAGTCTCTAGTTTTCTGTACTTTCTGTTTGAGCAGAACAACAGAGCTGCGAGGGTTGAAGGGTTCCTGGTTCGGCCAGGGGAGAGATTTAGTAGTTTCTGCATTTTTTTTTAGTCTCTAGCTGTTCTATTGTTCTGGTTCAAACTGAGGAGGTCTTGAGTTGAGCATGAGAGTGTTGGTTAATTCGGCATTTCGGATTTCTTAGCTTCTTCCTGTTTCTTCAAGGAGAGGGCTCGCCAGTGGAGTGTTCAGATCTGGGGAGGTTCGATTTGTGTGGCTGGGTTCTATTTGTTCTTCTCTGTGTTCATTCAGATGGTGAGTGTAATCTATCTTTTAGTTTTCTGCAAGTGATCTGAGTTATTGTTTTTGTTTTCTTTTCTTTTCTGCTGTGGATGATCCAGTGACATTTCTATCATTTCTTTTATGCTTTAGTGATCCAATGTTCTCCTTGTTCTGTGTTCTGTTGGCATCCGGGAGGTTCTCAGCATTTGAGGGAATCCGGTGCTGTGCATTTGGATTTGTTATCTCTTCTGTTGTGATTGGGCAGGAGAGGTAGCAATTTCCTTCTGTTGTTCTTGGTTTGATGTCAGAGTTGGGAGGTTCTCATCTGCACTTCAATCGTTGGGTGGGATAGTTAGATTAGTTCTATTTCATTTCTTCTGTGCTGAAGGGTTGATCTCGTGAAAATTTTCCATTCTTCTGTGTTCTAAAGGCAACCGGAGGACGATTGCAATTATTTGTATTCTTTCTTCTGTTCTGTCCGTTTGGTCTGAGAGAGGTTGTTCTAATTTCTGTTCTACAGTGGAAGCATAGGAATTTAGTTATGTCATCCTGTTTATTTCCTGAACTTTAGATCATCTCAGAATTATAGTTGCATCTTGTGCGATCTTAGTTTAATTTCTATTTCACATTTTTGTCTACTTGCTTCATCCCTCAATGGAGAGGGTACATTGATATCACTTTCTCTTTCATTTCATTCAGCTTGCTCTTTCATTAAGTTTGATTTGTCAAGATTGTGAGGATTGGATCAGTGTCGTTTACACATTCACTTTTAACGCATTGTCGATAATGATTTCAAGTCAAGTAGTTTAATTCAATTCTATTCGTCTCTCTGTGGATTGACCTGTTCTCACCATCATACTAGTTCATCTTTGTGATTTTAGTTTGTGAGACAGTTTAGAGGAAAGTGCACATATTGACTTGTGCGAGGACTCTGGACAACGAAAATGCACAGTCAACAATGTCGCGCGTTTCATCTTGGCGTCGTTGCCGGGGAGGCATTAGAGTTGATTTAGATCTATTTTGATTTGATTTCATTTACTTTGAGGTTTCATTGAATGTTATTGGGCTTTCATTCAGATTGCACACTTTGAGATTGGGCTTGGAGATTTGAAGCCCATTGGAGGAGGAGAGCTTGCTGAAATTTTTTTGCTTTTATTCTGAATTTTAGATAGAAAGAGTGTGAGTGAACTTTGTAGTGAGGCTTTGATGTATTCTCTGTGCATGTACAGAGATTTCTTTCACGTTGGCATGTAATAATTGGCCTCTTGGTGGTTTGCTTGGATTTAGTTTATATAGTACACTTATATTTTCTTAGCTTCATTCATTTAATTCAAAAACCAAATAAAAAATAAAAAATTAAAATCTAAAAAATTCTAAATCGCTCTTTCATGTTAGCCGTTTGTTTGTATTAAAAAATTTCATCTCTCAAGATTAGGATCCATGTTTTAGGACATTCATCACTTTAATTGACATTTGAATTCAATTTTTGTTCTTTGCATTGAAGAGTGCGGGGAAAGGTAAGATTTCTCTCTCTCGTTTCATGCATTAGACTTAGCATTAGAAAATCCATGTTTGAATTTGATCTTTGCATTTCATATTGAAAAAGGGACTGTTTAAGGGCTTAACCCATTAGATAAAAGATAAGGTGAGGGATTTCATCACCCTTTCCTTTGCTCAAAAATCACAAAAATTTTCACATCTTTGCATTTGCCCAAACTTTTAATAAAAATCAGTAGACTTGGCCCTAGAGTTCATCATTAGATTCATCCTTTCTTGAATTCAAAACTTCTCTTTAAGTCTGGTGTCTAGGATTAGAGGTTAAAAGCTTACGCTTAAGCGAGCTAGAGGTTACTTAATTGGGTCTTGCGAAGCAAGGGGGGCCTCCCTCTACTCCACCTCTTACCTGGCCGGTACAAGAAGAGTTAGGATTGGACTTAAGCAAGCATAAATTGATTTTGAGAAAAATAACATAAGTCCAAGGAACACTTAGTTGTAGGTTATTTGATTTGAAAGTGTTTGTTTGTTGTTGTTTGTTTAAAAATTCATCAAAAAATCAATAAAAATCTTAAAAATTCAAAAATTATAAATAGAGAGGCTTTTCATCTGTGCATGCTTGGTAGACGCTCCCAGAATTTAGATTTGGCCAACCTATAGACGAAATTGAAAGATTCTTTCATAGGATGACCAATCAAAACCAGAACCAAGTTGTTAGAAATGTAGAAAAGGTTGCACCCAGACAAATGAAGGAATACTTCATTCCTTCTGACTATCAACCTGCCACTTGCATTAGGCTAGAAATTCCAGCAAATCATTTGAGATCAAACCTGGAACCATTCAAATGTTACCATCCTTCTATGGCAATCCCAATGAAGATCCTTATAGGCATATAGATGAGTTCCTAGAGATCTGTTCCACTGTAAGGACCAGAATTCACAGAAAATGCCTTAAGGTTGATCCTATTTCCATTCTCCTTAAAAGACAAAGCTAAACATTGGTTAGGGACCATAGGGAGAACCATTACAACATGGCCAGAATGCAGCAGGAATTTTTAAAGAAATTTTACCCCATTGGTCGGACCAACACCATGAGAAGGGCAATAACTGGATTCTCCCAACACCCGGGAGAATTAATGCATGAATCAGGGAAAGACTAAAGGAGTTGCTTAGAAAATGCCCCCATCATGGTTTGTCGAGGTGGCAAATAGTTCAAGCTTTTTATGAAGGTTTAACTGAATCGAATAGGCAAATGGTTGATGCTTCGTGTGGGGGAGCATTCATGACTAAGAGTGAGGATGAGGCATATAATCTTTTTGAAACATTGAGTGAGAACTCTATCAATCATGCCTCACTCTACTCTTATGAGAGAGCCTTAGGACCCATAAAGAAGGCAGGGATGTATGAAGTAAGAGGAGAGGAGAATCAGATTCCAGGGTAGAAGATCTGATAGCTAAACTTGATCAGAGGTTGGAGCAGAAGTGGGAACAAAAATTCGATCAATTGTTGTCTTTGACTGGGCAAGCCACACCCAAATTTCTCTCAAACACCTGAAACTTGTGCTATGTGTGCTAGCCCAGCTCACTCCACAAATGCTTGTCCCATTACTGCCCAATTACCCCCTTTCATTCAAGAACAAGTGCAAGCTGCACAAGGTTTTCAAAAACCCTCCTATGATCCATATTCCAACACATACAATCCGGGTTGGAGAAACCATCCAAATTTTTCATGGAAAAATCAATCTGTACAAGTTTCCCAACCTGCCTTCAAGGAATCCATGTACGGTCAATCCTATCCCAATCAAAATTCGGGATTTGGCCAATTTTCTAACTCAAAACCTCACAATTCCAAGGAAATCAAAATTCAATCAATTTGCTCATACCAATTTTCAGCAACCTTCATACAATCAACCACCATCTTCTCAGCCCAATTGGGAAGATAAAATGAATCAACTTCAAAACATGATGATGACTCTTTGCCAAACTGTGCAAGAACAACAAAATCAATATCAAAATCAGAACCAAAATATTCAACAAAATTTGGATAAGATAGAGTCTCAGATTGCTGATGTGTGTAGGAGGGAATTGGGTCAGTTACCAAGTCAAACTATAACAAACCCAAGGAACAACCCCCATGGATTTTATCTGAACCAGCAAAACCATCAAATCCAGGGGTACATACCACATGCACCTCCACCATCAAACACACACAAACTTTTGTCCAGAACATTCCAGCACCACAAATTCAAAATCAATTTATACAACATGACCATTCTCCTGCCCAAGCTAGGGGCCCCCAAGTGGAAAATGTGGAATAGTGTCAACATTAAGAAATGAAAAAATCTTGATAAATCCCACCCACACATGTCAACATTGCATGAGGATAAAGAAAATGAAAATGAAACTGAATTGAAGAGAATGTTGAAAATGTTAAGGGAAAAGAGAAAATAACTGAAGAGTCTCTAGACACAATCCAATAAATGAAGATCCAAGTCATTACATTCCAAGAGTCTCTTTTTCTAAAGCTTTAAAGCCAAAATCTAAAAGCAAACCAACTGGTAATGAAGAACTCTTGGAAGAATCCTGTGTAGAAGATGTAATAGATCAACCCTGTGCTCTAGGGTTTGAGGGAGAAGAAGGACAATTCAGTTCCATGTTTCAGAATAATGATCTATCATTCCATTAGAATGTCTTCCTAAGGTTGAGCTAAAACCACTCCCTGCTAATTTAAAATACATCTTTCTAGGAGAGAACGAGACTTGGCCCATCATAATTGCTAGCGATCTTGATGAAGGGCATGAGAAGAAACTAATTGAAGTCTTGAAAATTCACAGAAATTTTTTGAAGTGCATGATAAGGTGGTTATTCAATTCTAGGCCTCATGGAAAATTGAAGTCCCGATGGGATGGTCCTTACAGTGTTGTCAGATCTTACGACAATGGTGTTGTCATTATTCTTGATCCTAAAACTGGACAATCATTCACTGTTAATGGGCAGAGGTTAAAGCATTTCTTTGAAAGCCCACTTTTTTTAAAAACGGATTCTACCAAGCTAGCTGAGCCAAACGAAGCCTAATTGCGTCCGGTGAAGACGAAATAAACTTAGTGCTTCTTGGGAGGCAACCCAAGTGTACAATTTCTTTTATCAGGTAATTTTTTGTCTTACTTTCTTTTCTTGTAAATAAGTAGGGGGGAGAGGTAGAATAAACATGCGTTCATAGTCCTCATCCCAACCATTGCTTCATTTTTTTCTTGAGCTTGTACATATGCAAATAAAATTTCACAATGTTTCATCTTTGAATAAAAATGTGTGGCTTTGCGCATCCCAGACTATGTGTCTGATCCTTAACCATTAAAATTTTGCGGTGTCGCATCTCCTTGCAAGTATCCATGTTAGGTAGCCTCTAGTAAAGGATTACATGTACCTCTGTCTACCATATGTAAGGGTTTATGGCAGGAAGTTTCATACACACACTACACAACCACTTAGACTAGCTGAACCCGAATGTAGCAAATTTGTCAAGGCTAGTAGGAGAGAGGTGGGATTTTCTCCCCTCCCCTTAGTGAATTGCGAAGGAAGTGAAGGCATGTGATCAAGGAACCTGACTGTTCATCTTTCTGTAAAGAGGAAAAGAAAAGAAAAAGCAAAAAGCAAAAAGCAAAAGCAAAAAAAGAAAAAAAAAAATTATCCATGAAAAATGCCCCGGATCTGAGTAAAGTTGGACTCGTTACTCTTGAAAAGTGATGGGGTGCAGCATTATGGATGAAAAAAGAGGAAATTCTGAGTGCACAAAGTGCAAATAAAAGGACAAAAGTCCTCAACTCAGAGAAATAATCCTTAAGGAAGATGAGCAGAATGGAACTGAGAGAAACAACCAGATCTGACTGAGCAAGGATCTTATTCCACAATTTTTTTCTTCTCCCCAATCAATCTAATCTCGAATACTGCTGAAATAAAGGAGCTTCAGAAGGGCTGATGTGAACTCTTAAGTGTGCTATCACTCGTGCACTAATTTCTCGCCATAAGCCCTTACAATTAGGAAAGACATATCATTACATTAATCTTTTGCATGATGGTTGGTTAGCATGAGATATTATCTTCTAGTCCTACATTTGGAATAATTTTCATTGCTAAGGGACTAGCAATGTTCAAGTAGGGGGGAGTGATAACAACATGATTTTTCGTGTTAAATTTCATACATGTAGTTGATTTTAGACAACCATCGTCTATAATGATGTACATTTTATTTTTAATTTCATCCATAAATAAAATTTTGAGCATTCAGTTAAGATTTGGGTAGATCACATAGTTAGATTTTCATTTAATAAAGTCAATATTTTTAAAATAGTTTGACTAATAAAAATATTTTCTCATTTACATTGTATATACAAATCATTGATCTTAGATTTTCTTAAGTCATCTTTTGTAAATATTAGTTCATAAATAAATCAAGCTTTAAATCTTAGTTAAATAAATAAAAAGAATTTACCTAAAATACCATACCCCTTCATCACCATTACGCCAATCTCTCATCCAACCTTGCCACATACCCCAACCCATTAAATAATAAAATACTTTTAACATTACGCCACCAACCCCCATTCCATTTAAACATGTTTTTAAACAATAATCCAATACTAATCTAATCCTTTTTCCATTATATGTTGTCTCATCCACTGGAGGTTCTGAAGAAGCTGAAGGCGTTCAGCTGGGTGGCCAGATCTCTGTGGGCGGCTGCAGTCGGGCATGCGGAGCAGAGGCGGCGACGGGGCTATGGAGATGGGCAGCTGGAGCTGGCGCATGCAGAAGAGGAGGCGGATGGCGCGGCCAGGGAGACCAGGGCGCCCAGGCTGCTGCTGGCGCTGGCGATGTGAAAGCGGCTGGAGCTTTGGCGCGGCTGGGGTTTGCAGGTGAAGGGAGCTTGGGCGGCCGGACCTCCATCTGGCGGATGGAGATGGATGGGCTGCAGAGGAGGCGGAGCTGGTGCGGACCAAGGCGCGGCGATGGCTGGGTGTGTGAAGCGGATCTGCTGGCGGGCGGCTCTGGCGTACGGCTCTGGCGTAGGTGGCGGCTTGGGATCTGGCCGATCCTTGGTGTGTGTGTGTGAAGGCTGAGGTGCCCAGGCTGCTGCTGGCGCTGGCGGTGTGTGCCACTGGAGGCTGTGACCAAGGCGATGGCTGCTGTGCACGGGGCTGAGCCAAGCAAATGGTGTGGCTGGCACGATGGCAAAGTAGAAGGGGGCTGGCCAAGGCTGGAGCTGGTGGCCCGGATCGTGAGGATGCTGGCGCATGCGATGGAGGCGGGAAGCAGATGGAGCTCGGGCTGTGCTGAGTGGCCTGCTGAGCCTGGTGCTGTGCGCAGCTGTGGCCAGGGGAGGATGGCGCGCTGAGCTGGCGATCTAGGTGCCCATGAGGAAGCGATTTGGGGCAGAGCAGAGGCCCTGAGGCCTATAAAAGGACCCCAAGGTCCTTCTCTCCGGAGGTCCGGGTTCGAATTTTTTTTAGAATTTTCAGTTCCCAGTTCTCCCTGTATTTTCCCTATTTGAGTAGAGCAGTGAGGGATGGGGATACCAGGGGGTTCTCTAGCTCGGAGTTTTTAGTCTTTAGCTTCTTCTATAATTTTCCTTTCTTCTTGTTCTTGGGATTCGCCATACGGCACTTGGGGGGGATTTTCTTAATTCTGTTCTTCCTGTTTTCCAGAATTCAGAGAGTTAGCAGTGGAGATTTGTTTTGGGTTTAATCTGCCATTTATTTCTGTGATTTTTTTCTTTAACATCTGTTCTTGGTTCGGATTATGGAGGGTTGGCAAGTAGGAATTTCTGAGGATTTCTTTTAGTCTCTAGTTTTTCTGTACTTTCTATTTTAGCAGAGCAGCAGAGCTGCGAGGGTTGAAGGGTTCCTGGTTCGGCCAGGGGAGAGATTAGTAGTTTCTGCATTTTTTTTTTAGTCTCTAGCTGTTCTTATTGTTCCTGGTTCAACCTGAGGAGTGTTCTTGAGTTGTGCATGAGAGTGTTGGTTAATTCGGCATTTCGGATTCTTAGCTTCTTCCTGTTCTTCAAGGAGAGGGCTCGCCAGTGGAGTGTTCAGATCTGGGGAGGTTCGATTTGTGGCTGGGTTCTATTTTGTTCTTCTTTGTGTTCATTCAGATGGTGAGTGTAATCTTTCTTTTAGTTTTCTGCAAGTGATCTGAGTTAATTGGTTTTGTTTTCTTTTCTTTCTGCTTTGGATGATTCAGTGACATTTTATCATTTCTTTATGCTTTAGTTTGATCCAATGTTCTCCTTGTTCTGTGTTCTGTTGGCATCCGGGAGGTTCTCAGCATTTGAGGGAATTCGGCTGCTGTGCATTTGGATTTTGTTATCTCTTCTGTTGTGAGTTGGGCAGGAGAGGTAGCAATTTCCTTCTGCTGTTCTTGGTTTTGATGTCAGAGTTGGGAGGTTCTCATCTGCACTTTAATCGTTGGGGGATAGTTAGATTAGTTCTATTTCATTTCTTCTGTGCTGAAGGTTTGATCTCGTGAAAATTTTCCATTCTTCTGTGTTCTATAAAGGCAACCGGAGGACGATTGCAATTATTTGTATCCTTTCTCTGTTCTGTCTGTGTTGGTCTGAGAGAGGTTGTTCTAATTTCTGTTCTACAGTGGAAGCATTAGGAATTTAGTTATGTCATCTTTTTATTTCCTTGAACTTTAGATCATCTCAGAATTATAGTTGCATCTTTGTGCGATCTTAGTTTAATTTCTATTTCACATTTTTTGTCTACTTGCTTCATCCCTCAATGGAGAGGGTACATTGATATCACTTCTCTTTTCATTTCAATTCAGCTTGCTCTTTCATTAAGTTTGATTTGTCAAGATTGTGAGGATTGGATCAGTGTCGTTTACACATTCACTTTTAACGCATTGTCGATAATGATTTCAAGTCAAAGTAGTTTAATTCAAATTCTATTCAGCCTCTCTGTGGATATGACCTGTTCTCACCATCATACTAGTTCATCTTTGTGATTTTAAGTTTGTGAGACAGTTTAGAGGAAGTGCACATATTGACTTGTGCGAGGACTCTGGACAACGAAAATGCACAGTCAACAATGTCGCGCGTTTCAGCCATCACACGCCCACGACCATGCCCACGTTGCGGCGCCTGCTGAGGCTGCTGCTGCTACGGCGGCTGTTGGTGCTGGGGAAACGGTTGCTGCTACTGATACAACTGGTACTGCTGAGGCTGCTGAAACTGTGGGAATTGCTGAGGCTGTTGCTGGTACTGGCCCTGCTGCTGCTGACGGGGTGCCTGCTGCTGCTAACGGGGTGCCTGCTACTGGGGAGCGTACTGGTACTGCAGTAGCTGCTGCACGTACTGCACTGGCTGCTACGGCTACTGGACTTGCCCCATCGGGCAATCCCTCCTGAAGTGGCCCGGCAAACCACAAGTGTAGCAAACTGCCTCCTATCTGCCCTGCTCAGCTCCCTGCTGGACTGACTGCTCCGCAAACCTCGACTGGCACTTCTGCTACTTCCCCCGACCACCACCACGTGTGGTCATTTGCTTGAACCTCGAGCGCAATCCGGAACTGCCTGAGCCCGAAGAAGAAGAAGTCGTGCTACCGTGACTACCTGCGGGACGCTGGTACGGCGAGGACCTCGAAGAAACTCCTCCCTGTTACTGCTGTTGCTGCTGGGGCTACCAGGTCTCTCTCTCCAAGGTGGTGGCCTTAACCATGACCTCTCCCAAGGTGGCACACATGTGAGCAGTCATGCCCCACCTCAAATCTGGCCTCAAACCTGCAATGAACCTCTCTGCACAAGCCTGCTCACTGCCTGCTACATGAGGAACATGTCTCAACAGCCGGATGAACCTCTGGTGGTACTGAGTAACTATGAGATCGCCCTGCACCAACTCGTGGAACTGGTCTCGTCTCTCACGTCGAGTGTAGTCGGGGAAGTACTCGCCGTGAAAGATCTCCAAAAACCGCTGCCAAGTAATCTGATCCAACCACCGCCCCTGGAAGTGAGTCTTCTGCTGAACTCTCCACCACTCATGGGCTGCTCCCTTGAGCTGATACACTGCCAGTCTGACCTGGTCCTCCTCGGTGCACTCCATAGTCTCGAACGTGCGCTCCAACTCGTGCGTCCAGCTCTCTGCTTTGTCTGGATCATACTCACCAAAGAACATCGGTGGTCGGAGATGCAAGAACCTCTCCAAGAGGGCGGTCCTGTCCTCCGTGACTGTCGTCCTCCTCCGACCGGCCTGGGTACTCCCAGTACTCGACGGCTACTGAACTGCTGGCTGCTCCACCTCTGGATCTGCCTGCTACTCTGGTACTGCTGGGGGAGGTACTGGAGGATGACCTCCTGCTGCCACCTGCCCAGGCTGCCATGCTCCCTGGTGCAGGGTCCTGAAGAACTGCTCTGTCAAGGGGAACCAATCTGTGTACTGCTGTGGCGGGGCTGGTACTCCTGCTGCTGCTGCTGCTGTCGATGCACCATAAGGCTGTGCCACGGACTCCTCTGCTGACACCTCCTCCTGGACCTGCCCCTGCGCGGGCATATCAGACTCATTCTGCTGCTCTACCAGCTCTCTGACCTGCCTGTGCCTGCGCGGAGCCATATCCTGCACGGCACACAACCACCAAGGTTAACAATACTAACTCGGGCGGCTAGCAGTACTGTACTACTGTTGGGACTTCCTGTTGCAGTTTAAATCCTCTACAAGTCCTATCAAACTCTCGCTCTGATACCAACTGTAACGACCCCAAGAACCCGACCCTCGGCCACACCGAGGACCCGATTTTCGCGGTCGCCACCCACGGACTGGAGACCCGGAAGGACTATAATATAAATCTAACAAGATATGTAGCGGAAGTAAACATCAACTGCTAAACTAAAAGTGCACACGCGGAAATGGAAAGAAGAGCGAGACCGCTGTGTGCCGCTCTAAGTACAGTCCCAACACACATAACTAGTACAAGTAGAAGCAGGGGAATAACAAGTCCCTTAGGGGCATATCCCGAGGGTGACATACACTGAGAGGAGGAAACCACTGCTAGCTACGAGGACCACGGCTACCGCCCCGTGTCCTCCGCCACTGTCGCTGCTAAGAAGTCTCACCTGGGAGAAAGGAGGGATGAGCTTCACAACAGAAGCTCAGTAGGGACTACCAATCTCCTACTGGCTCTAATAGGTAGTCAAAACTATGTACTTAATTAAAAGACAACAGTTATATCTTCTACCTACGAACGGAAGTGCGGAAGCAAAGCTACTAACTAGCATCGGTACGGAAGTATAGCACGGTCGAAAACTCCGTACGACTGCTCGTCGTGACCACCACACGGCTAGCAACACAGACAGGGGGAAACCCCGCCTGGACAAGAAACACTAGCTACGGAAAGCACTACCACTAGTCAACTGGTCAGGTGCGTCCACCGACGTCTTATCCTCGACCTAGGTCCAAACCTCCACGTCTCGTCATAGTGAGGCAAGACACAAAGTACACAACAGTAACTGCCATAGCCTGGCAAGACTACAGTCCCATGCCTGGCCTCTCTAGGCGGTTTTGGGGCCGCAAAAGGCGAGGCAGTGAGAAAAGGACTGGCTAGCCTGCATCGGGTAGAACCTCAGTCATCCTCGGTGTCCCAGGCCTAACCAAGAGAGCTCTGCAAATGACTCGACACCGCCGTCCTAACCACCATTTTCCCCTCAACTCCAGAGTTGTGGCTCGAGTACGCTCGTCGCCCGAACGCTCCTCTAAGGCGCACGAGGATGGGGGTCCCAGGTAACGGTAACAACCTCTCTCATGGGACAAGCCCTCAGGTGCCGAGCACTGGGCGAACGACTAGTGTAGGACCGTACTAGGGAACTAGCACAGGTGCTATGGGTAAAGTAAGAAGTGGAAAGCGGCGAAGACTCCACGAAAACATGGAACTTCGCAAGATCTACCTGTCTCTGTTGTAGTCGTGACGCATCGGGCTGTCGCGACCTTGTCACAATGCCCTACCCTGTCGCGACACTGTCATGGCGGCCCAAGCTGTCGCGACCTTGTCGCGACGCACAAGGCCGGTCGCGACATCATTGCGACCTCTATAGCAGTCGCATCTTCAGCCGAGGGGGGTTCTGGTGCAATCCTCCCAGGAACCACCCCAAAATGTGATACAAACATTCCACAGGGGAGGGGAGCATGCTCAACATGTAGGAAAACCCTTAAACCATGCAAACCACCGTTAAAATCCCTCAAACATGGATTTACAAGGATCTACACTCGATGGAGAATCTCACTAAACCACGAGCATGGATCTCACACTCCTACAACCCAAACCACAGGAAAAGCATTATCTCAAGGGGGAGGGGAGCATGCTAGGGCGAGAGGATCAAGGGTCCCTACCTCCATAAGTAGAGCCGACCCGTTGGGGTCTTCAAGTACGAATGACCACCTCCTCCTTGCTCCAAGCACCACAAGCACGTCCCCTGCACGAACGGGGCGACACCACCTCAACACGAGCACCAAGAGCATGAAGAACCTTCGAGAAATCGCAAGGGAGTTCGAGAGGGAAAAAAGAAAGAAGAAGGAGGGAAAGGGTGAGAGGGGGAAATGGGGCGCAGCCTCGATTTTAAATTGACGGCCCCCAAGACGCGACGGGTCGGCCCGGCGTGACAACAACCGTGTCAACACCCCTAGGCGTCGCGACCATGTCGCGATGGCCAACCCCGGCGCGACCCCAAAAGGCGGTCAAACCTCGAAGACTGGAAAACCAGAACACGACGGCCTGACAGGTCGCGTCAATGCTGTACACACTTGCCACCTGACACGACGTTCTGACAGACAGGACAGCGGTCACGTCTATCAGAAAAGCAGCCGCGACACCTCTAGACATCGCGACAAGAACGCGACGCCCACACTCGTCGTGACCATGTCGCGACGGCCCAATGTGTCGCCACATAAACCATGTTGCAACGGGCACCTCTGGCGCGACCATGTCGTGACCCTGAGGACAGGGCCAAGGGCCCAAGAGGGCCGGGTCTTACAGCTTTTTTATCATCAATAGTCCATTTTGCTTATCTTCAGTGTTGAGTTTTTTATCACCATCTCTTATAATTAACCAAAGGTCAATATTTATATCATGCATGAAGAATTCCATGAACGTCTTCCAATAGTTGTAGTCCTGGCCATCAGAGAAGGAAGGACGATTGATAAACTGACCTTGTCCGAACTCGGCTGCCATCTTCTCGAAATCGTTGGACATCTTATTGAGAGAACTTGGCTCTGATACCACTTGCTGAATAGATGGAGGTAGTACTTTTCCCTTAAAGGGGGATGAATAGGTGTTTTTCTTTGCGGAAGCTAAACTTCAAAGAAAATAATAAGAAGCTCTACCAGACATTAAATATGTTAGTAAAAAAAACCACATAATAGACAAGAGAATTTTATCTTGGTTTGGATCTTGCTTCCAATGGAAGTCCTACGTCCAGTCCCTAAGCCAATCGCTTAGGATTTCACTATCTTTGTCAAAAATACAACACCTGATTTTCAACCAGTCTTTCCTTTTACACAGGGGAAAACACACTACTAGAGATAACTAGCCTTCCCTTAAACAAAAGTGAACAACCACCAAATCACTTTGGCCTTCCCTCCTTTAGAGGGGATACACACCCTACTCAGTAGATCTTCCCTTTTATAGGGGTATACTTTTGAAGAATGTAGTAGTGAGTACAGGACTCAGTAGGACTTCAGACTAGGAAGGATGACAGAAGTTTGAAAACTGAAGTAGGAATCCTAGATTTGAGGAAGGACTTTCAAGAAAGCACAACTCAGACAGATGCACTGTAGGTTTGCAAGAATGCTTGAGAAAGGAAGCTTTGCATTGCACTCTTGTAAGTCTTACAGATCTCTCGTGGATGTGTATATTTCACACTTTTCTATTTATTGTCATCTTCAATCTTCCTTCTTTTATAGGCTTCAATTTGTATCCATTGCTTCAGGCCCGTTTGAATGTATCCATTGGAGAGATGAACGTTGCATGGTTCCTTTCGAGGATGACGTGCATGTCTTGATGTTCACACGTTCAGAAGGTCTTGCAATTTAATGTTCTTGTATTCAAGAAATATACTAGACTGGATCCAGTTGTTCAGTAGATAGATACTTTGAGATATTTCAAATATTGGCGTCTATGAACTTTACGTGGTGTCAATAAATGTTCTGCAGAAAAAGTCTACACAAGTTTATATGTATAAGATAAAATACATAGTTAGCACAGAATGTGCAGTAGTTCAGACAGAAGATAAAAGGTTGTTTTCGGTGCAGAAGACTTTTCTGCGGCACCTGACCAAAGGGTCAATTTCTAGACTTGACTTAGACTTTTGAAATAATAAACCATTGTAATCTATGTTACAAGAGGCTTAAGTGAGTTTAAGATATTTCAGAATATTTTGAGATTTAAAAAGATATAGATTGCACAGATTTATATAGAAATTTATTAACAAAATATCTCTTGAATAGAAGTCACATAAAAAGTCACAAAATAATATAATCAAGAAATATTTTGACTAAAATTATGGATATTAAAATAGGTCATTTTACATGATATTATTTTTTACTCATGATAGTGATAGCATGTGATAACAAATGTTAATGACTTGGTTTGTATGAAATTTCAATGAAATATGAAGTGCTACTTCGAATAAGACAAAGTGCGACTTCGACTGGATCAGAGTATAAGGCAATTAATTGAATTGGGACTTCGGCTGGTTCAGAGTATAAGGTAATCAATTGAAGTGGGACTTCAGCTAGTCCAAAATACGACTTGGTTAGTTGAAGTGAGACTTAGTATATGACAAATTGAAACTTCAGAAATGACAAAGTTAGCTTCGTATATCGACAAAGTAAGCTTCGCATATGACGAATTTAGCTTCGTATATCAACAAAGTAAGCTTCGCATATGATGAAGTGATAGTTCAGTGTTTGTCATTATGTTTGAAAAATAGGTAAAGATAGAGTTTAGAAAAGTCAATAATTTTTAAGACATTATTTTCATTTTGTCATCATCAAAACTAATTAAATACCATTGTCTGATTTGTGAAGATTGCAATATGTTTGAATAGTGGTTCAACAATCTCCCTTTTTTGTTGATGACAAAATATAAGATATGAAGATAAATGCAATCACATAGAAGAGATATATGAACATAATGTTTTTATTTTCTCCCCTTTTTACATTAGAGAGTCTTGCATTGAATCTCTCCCTGTTTTTGTCAATCAACGAAAAGGGAATAACTGCTCATCATTAGTTCAATACTGGTGAGAGGGAGAAGATTGATTATAAGGAAGGAGAAATTTATGAAGATTGTGTTCAATAGTTTGAAGGCATCACTCAAACATGCATGGTCAAGTCCATATGATAGTCAGGACTGATAGTGAACTTAAGAAAAGCAAGATGCCTCTAATAAAGGGTTCTAAGAATGATATGGATTTGATTTTGAAGGTGATATTTGATGAGGATAAGTTGTTTGATTTTGCACTGAAGAAAAAATAAGGTGGAACTCATGGCCCACAGAAAGCATTCATCCTAAGCATCATACTTGGCTATATAGTAGAGATTGAAGTGTTCAATCCAAATGGGACTGCGATTACCACCTAAGGTTTCATATTTGTGAGCAAAGAAGTTATCAATGTCACCCTCAAAAGAAGAATATTCGTCATCAAGGGAAAGATAATTTCTATACCATTGATAGATGGACATTCTTTCCATCTAAGCTAGAATGAGTGAAAGTGGAGTATTTTATAGCAATGAGAAGTAGACATTCAAAGAGAGAGAGAGAGAGAGAGAGAGAGAGAGAGAGAGAGAGAGAGAGAGAAGTATTATATTTAACAAGTTTCTTGCATTGCATTTTGATGGCTAGAGTAAGAATCTATGAAGAATTTAAACTAGCAGCAATAGCACCAATTAGAGAGGGGTATTTGTCGCTTTGTGGAGTATGGGAAGTGGACGAATCAGGATGAGAATGAAATTTTAATAAGCACTCATGTTGGTAATAGGAGACACGAGGTAGTTTGAGATCAAACCATTTCCCATTAATTTTGAGTAGCATGTCACAAAATGTTGCTGCCTGATCTACCTGCTCACCTCCGACGCAGTGAAACTAATCAACAAACCATTCATCCAAACTAGTGGTTGTCTTCCTTCTCTAACCCTTCTAACATTGATTTTTAGAAATGATCTGCCATCATCAGGATGTTGGTGGAGCCATTGGTGGTAAGTGAGATTTTTGGTATTGTCCAAGATTTCCTGAAGCTCACTGCCATCAAATTGCCTTAAAATCCAAATCTGGTAATCCAAGAGTCTTGTGATATTATCGGATTTGTAGGTATTCTGAGAGAATGGCTCTGCCTCGATAATAAATGAGGTGATAAGACAATGGGGGGGTACTTGGGTTCACTGTCTTCATGCTGCTTTCTTTTGGATTTCTTTTTCTTCGATGAGGAGGGTTGAGGACCCAAGGGTGCATCAAACTTCTTCTAATGGAATTGGAGCTAGTTGGACTGTGGGCTCAGGTGTTGGTGGAGCAGGTGGTGGAGATGGCTCATGAACTGGTGGAGCTGGAGGTAGAGGTGGTTCATTTGCTGGTGGAGATGGTTCATGGTCTGGTGAAGATGGGGCATCATGCTCCCTACTCCTTTTTGCCTATTTGGTAGTAGATTTCTTTCTGGGGAAGGATTGGGGCACAGGGTATGTAGGTTGTGGAGCTAGAGCAGAGGGAGACAAAGCCTCTTTGACTAGATAGGTTAAATGCCTCATATCATCTCGTAAATAGTTCATTTCTTAATAGATATCTGACCTCATGGATTCCATTGCATTTCTCATTCTTATCACTTCATTTTTTATTTCTACAATGTCCTTCTTCCAATTTTCTTCTTTGTCTGACTGATCAAACCACAAATCTTCCTCTATTGCCTGGAATTTGTCTGACTAATCAGACCTCATCTGTTCCGCAAGTGGCTCCCCCTTGAGGCATTAAGGAGTCTTGAGCTTGTTCTTGTTGAGTTTCTTCAAGTTCCTCTTGAGAGTAAGACTGTAGAGGTTCATAAGTTGTTGCTGGAGGGGTCTGCTTTTGGTGACTACTAGGGTCCTCCTGAGGCGCAGAGTCCATAGCTAAGTCAGAAAAAGCTTCAAAAATTAGTTGGGATATCCGTTGGAGGTTTGAAGGGGGAATTGCTTCTGGAGTAGTTGAAGTTGACTGATCAGCTGGCTCTTCGACTGATGCAGCATTTGGTCCTTCGACTGGTGCTTCGATTGGAGCGTCAATATGTCCTTCAGTTGGGATGTCCATGTAATGTCCTAAAATTTAATACCAAAATAATAATACGATATTGAAAAATTAAAAAGGATAATGATTCTTATGTAAAACATAAACCACCTGAAATAAGATTACCCTTAATTAAGAAATATTTTTATATTATTAACATAATTTTGATAATATCTTCAGATGTGCGCACTCCGACAGAACGTCATAAAAATTCGGTAATGAATGTAAAATTTGAAACCACCATAATTACCAAAAAAAAATATGTTGATTCTAAATATATAAATATAAAGAATTATGTGTGCACAAATATCGAAATTAAGTCGACATAATAATTTTTGAAGTAATTTTTACTCAACGAAAAATTATTTAAAAAATTAAACTAAAATCATCATAATTATATCATCTTTTAATTAACTTATTTTTAAATTTTCATCTCAATTGAGCATCATTTAAATATAAAATTAGTGCTCTAAAGAAACCTAAACGAATTAATATGACTTACGAACACGATTATGGAAGCTACTTTATGTAATATTCTTGAATGACAAGTTTCTTTTCTGCCACGTTAGCTGCGTGGCTTTAGGGGGGAAGAACCTTGAGGAGAAAGTAGGAGGATTATCCTCATCCTACTCGTGGTTATAAATACCACCCTAATCATCTCTTCTTCTCTTCTCGCGGATTCCACCTCACCACTTCCTTGTTCTCCTTCCTCCGTCGTCGTCTTCTTCTTCTTCTTCCCGTAACCACTATTTCTTCTCTTCTTTCTCCCTACACACAACGCCATTGAACCATCTCGAGGGAAGAAAGAAATAAAGCACAGAGGAAGAAACGTGGGGGAAATACCGACGTGCTGTCTGGAGGAAGAAGAAAGGAGGAACGGGAAATACCGCCCTATTGCTTAGGGAATTCATCCCAACTCGAAGGTTCTGTTCGACCATAAGATAGGTTCCTTCTAATTATTTTTTTTAAATTATTGAGTAGTTAATTATAGTTATAAGTAAGATAGGTTTCTATTCCCAATCAGAAATGGCATGTGAGTTTGATGCCTTATGATTCCAGGTTTTTACAGGAACCGGTCGATCAACATGGGTATATCGGTCGACTGATTTATCCCCTGCACTGGATTTTTCGGTCGATCATTTTTGACGATTTGGTCGACCAAATTCCATCAATGCTGGTCCGACTATGATAATTCGGTCGACCGATTCTGTCAGTTAACCGATTCTATGACTAATTTTCATGTTGTATTTTTCCGTTAATTTGTTGATAAAGGTTATAAGACCTCATGTGTTAAGTAGATCTAAATACCACGTTATGGGAGCTATTCTACTATCAATGTTTTGACACGGTAATCTCGCCAGAAATTTCAAATTATGACAACCTGACCCTTGAATCAGTGTAGTTCGTAATCTTTATACTTGGAACTCTTGTTATTGCAATCATCAATCCTAAAACTTGGACTAACTACGTATTTTAATGCATGGTTGGTGTACTGCCGCACACCGCAGCGGTACGGCCGACCCGTACCATGCCATGGCACAGTCGGTTCTCTCCCCCCCACTTTTTTTTTCTTCCCCACATCCGACACATATAAGGGGTCTAAATGATGTCTAATTATGATGAAATTTTAAATATAAATTAATTAAGATATGATACAAATTATGATGATTTTAGTTTAATTTTTTAATTAATTTTTTGTCAAGTAAAAATTATTAGGTCGACTTAATCTCAATATCTATATATTAATAATTCATGATATTTATATTTTTAGACTCAGTATATTTTTCTGATAATTATAGTGACTTCATATTTGACTTTATTTTTAGAACCAAATGTCGTTCTATCGAGGTGCACACAATCAAAGTCGTGCCGGAATACGATGACTTCGTCGGCGACCAATCGTCAGATTTCGGCTACTGACAACCAACGAGTCGTCAAATTTTGGCTATTGTCACTGAAATCTGACGACTCTATAGAGATCGACGAGTATTTTTATCAAATAAGATATTAATTTACATCTTATTTAGTTAGTGAATATAGCTAATTTACATGATATGCATAGAACATGTAAAATAAACTACAAATCTCAAATTAATAAAAATCGAACATAAAAAATTAAAAAAAAAAACTTCATTTGAATTAGACCAACTTAGACTGCTGCAATATGATATAGTATCATTCAGTCCATATAAATAATATTAAATTACAAGGGCCCCTCCTTGTCAAAATCTCATTGGTGATGGAGGGATGCAAATTTCATATAGTTAGAGAATAAGAAGTTTAATTGGCATCCACTTCGTATACCTAAGACGGCATAGATCACGATACTAGACGATTGTGTTGGATTGACTTGAATGACCAAATAGAGTTTCTTATAATTTTCAACCTCTTTATGTGATGTTCTTATGTTTTGCTCATTTTCTTTTGAAGTTTACTCATTTTAAATATTGATCAAGTCATAAAATTAAAACAAAATCAAACTGACCCCTTTCCCACCATATCTTAACGATATGGTACGATACGGTACCGTGCTACGAAAAATACGGCACGGTCGATCCACGCGATACGGCAAATCATGATCAGTAGACTTAAATGTAAAATTGTAAAAATGCCCACTCTTCTATAGATATTCGTATATGTAACCTCACTATGTAAAGATATGTATTAGAATGTCCCTCTCATTGAGCACCTCACCCACCATCAAACAAATAAAACTAACTTGAGTTATACTTTAACTAGAGTTAAAAAAAAATGTTACTTATATCCCAACTTGCTTGTCCAAAAATAACTTTGTTACAGAATGTATAGAAAAAAATAGCCCAATTACGAAAGCATAAGTCAAAGCGATCCCCGCATTGATGTCCCCCATTGCATATTTGTTGACGTTTGCTAGGACTTTATCGGCATTTATCTTTATGGCAGAGGGTTATTTCATTAATGTATGCAAAAGTGACAATTTGCAACTATGCATATAAGAGGGTTGCTTTTGACATAAGTACAAAGCACTAACTTTAATTATGGCACTACAAAGGACAATCCACCAAGATCTCCTAAGAACCTCTGTTGAACTGCTTTCGGACAAAATGGTACGAGTAAAGGAGAAAATATGCATGAGAAGCTCATTCACCATGTAGGAGAAAAACCATTTGAGAATCCTCTAAACTCTCAAACCGTCGGAAGTATTAACATTTCTGGTACATAAGGAGTGCGTCAGTACTTAAAGCTCTCCACATACATCTTAGTGATCTAAGTTCAAATCCATGCCCCCACATTAATTACAAAAGATACATTGATCTTTCTGTATCTGATTTCTGGAAGGCAAGAAAAGAAAAAAGAACACGAATATAAGCAAGCCCACTACACAAAACCATTAACATTACCTTTAGCATTTCTCAATGTACATGGAAGCATAAACATTTCATTCCTGAAGCTGTGTCAACCACCCAACCCATAACCAATAGAAAAAATGGAAACAACCCAACAAACACTAATATTTTCTCATATATTTCAGGCCCCCGTTGGTGTTGGTTTGAAACAGTCGATATTGCACAACCCAACCGATCTCATCATCCCTCCAAGCCTGCCCCATATGATAATCAAAGTCAAATGACAAGTTTATAGCAAGATGAAAATAAAACAAAGAAACAAGGTAAACAAGGAAATAGGAATGCATAGAAGTGTTGATGCTTATCCCACCGATCGATGCTGTTCCGTGCTTTCTCAGGATGGTCAATGCTGTTCCGTGCTTTCTCAGAACGATCGACGCTCTTCCGTGATTTTTCTTTCCTATCTGTGCTCGCCCTTGGCTTCTCTCCCCGGTCTGAGCTCTGCCTAGGTTTCTCTCTGCAGTCAGTGCTTGACCGAGGCTTCTCCCTGTGGTCAGTGCTCTCTATATGAGACTCCAGATGATCAGAGCTGTTCCTGGGGTCTTCTACAGTATCTGTCCTCTCTAAAGATCCACCCATATTTGGAGGGAGTTTCTCCATGGCTAGAATAAACTTTTTAAGGTGCCTAATGTATTGTGGATAAAGTTCCAGATCACAGTGATCCCCTCCCTCAATCCATAGAGGCTCATACTTCTGCTTAGAAAGCTCATACAGACTTCTCCCATGGGAACAATCAACAGTTTTATCAGCTGTTCCCTGCAAAACAAGGACTTGGTCTCATGTTCGAAAGGAGCAAAAAGCATGTAAGCATTGCCATTTATACAGCCATGGAGACAATTGCCATTTATACAGCCATGGAGACTATGTACCCAAAAAGTTTAAAAGTTGTATAAGCAATTTTTTCAATGGAGACCAAAGAGCGGAGGAGAATGCTAATTAGGAAATGGCTTTATACCAGCAAATTGTGAAACTCCATCCAAACATGCAGATGTGGCTATCAAATGTCAGAACCACATCAAGAAAGACTACTGACATTCGGGAAGCGAATATTCCCAAGTTCTTTCTCTTCTGCCTTCTCCAACTCTGCAAGTTTCCCGGCTTTTCTTCCGTACACCATTCCCGCTTCCAAATTTCAAAAAGCATTGGTATTGTGAATAACAATGACTATTTACACAACTACCTGTCAGATGTATTGTGATCTCTTCCCTCTTCCCCTCCTTTCTTCTGCACAGCTTTTCTGCTCCCAAAATCCAAGGGATCTTGAGTGAGCAATGACTACAATTTACAGGCAACTTGCAGAGCAGAAACAGCTTCCCATACTACTGTTTCTATGAAAAACTGCTGATAACATCGGCAAGGAAACCAGTGTCCAAGAGAGGACAACAACCAAGGGAGGACGGTATCCGAGCATCTCACTAACTTTGAGCCAAATGTGAAGTACAAAAATCGTGTTGCTCACATAGCATGCCACTGATTCATAGCTCACATCAAGACAAAATATGTGTTTAACGGAGGAAAAAAAAATCATCTGAAAGGATAGAGAGAAAGGTCACACAGAATGCTGGGAAAGATATTGAGAGGTCTAGCCTTCAATAGAAACCTTATTGAGTGCTTTTGAACTCTTTTTATTTAAGCAAGGCTTCCCAAAAACCACCAGTATTTTGCATATGATAGAGGCATAGAGTTCAGATGTGTGACTGACACAACAGAATCTTCAACAAGTGTCTCACAGTTTGGTGTTACATGACTTCCTTGGAGTCTTGGACATCGTGTTTTAGGTGAAATTTTTTCTTCTTTTATTTTATCTATTTTTATTCATTTTTACTGTATGTTTTGTCCCATTATATGAGTGAGAGCTCCAAGGGTTTAGGATGAATCCTTAGAGACATGCACTTTGAATAAAGTGTAAGGATGCAGACTTGAGTTTTTGGCCTCTCCCCATCAACCTCAGTTGGTGTTAATTTACATCGGTCGGATGACAGATTACCCTTGATTAATTGCCACAAGATGTCTTAATAGTGCCCATCATGATAATTCCAAAAAGATGGCAGAATTCAGGTGATTGCGACCAGATATGGATTTGAGCAATTTTCTTTTGAGACTTCATGTCAGTTTGATAAATTCTGAAATTGTTGGCAGACCCAAGTCAAATGACTAAATGCCTCTTTATTTGAATTCTGATTTCCCTAGACTTTAGGTGTCCTGGACAGTTTGACACACCTTGTAAATATTTCCACAATTTCAAAATTTCAGGTTGTATTTGAAAACTGAGTGTCTTTAGAGGGCTTAGGACACCAATGAGACTTACCATGTAATCAGATTTCAGAAAATATAACTTTCGTTAAAGCTTCATATTAACAGAAAAAAAAATTCAACTAACTTTTATTTCAGTTTTAATCTCTGTAACTTTTGGACATTTTAAGTGAAAGCTGGAGACACTCAAATTTCTAAAAAATATATGGGTCATGTCTCAAAACTAAGCATGGTTAAGGTGCTAATGATGCTTGTCATGTAATCACATTTTTTTATTGACTTGACTGGGTATAAAACTCCATTGTCATCAGCCATTGTATATTACATGACATACAAAAACCTTTGTGGAGAGTAACTAAATGTATGGAACAATATAAATTTCTCTTAAAGGATTAGCCTCTTGAATTTTGCCTTTTGGGGGATTTAAATTCCTCTTGAAGGTCTTCTCTTGGCTTTGAGTCCTCTTGTTGGGGATCTAAGTAGATCCCTCTATCTTCCTTTCTTTTCTTTTTCTTTCTCCCTAGTAATGCTTAACTTGGAGGTCTTCAGCTCTCCCTTGGCAGACCTGCTTCTCTTCTTCAAGTCTCTCTCTCTCTCTCTTCCTTTTCCTTTCCACCTCCCCCCTCCTCTCATCTCTTTCTTTTTTTATAGTATAAGAGTGGGGTGGGGCCCACTGTCAACCCTACTGATTGCATGAGCCGATGGGTTGCGGAGGTGGGATTCACCCATACCCTCACCAGTTACATGCGCCGGTGGGGGTTTCCTCTCTCTTCCTGTGCGTCTCTTCCTCCTATTTCTCTCTTTTTTATACAAAAAAACAAGAGGTGGGGTCCACAGCATACTATGAGGTGACATGAGAGAGGTCAGTCCCTTCCTCCTCTCCTTTGTCTTCTTCTTCTTTATCCTCATGTGAGAGAAGGGTGGGGTCCACAACCCACTATGAGGTGTCATGAGAGAGGTCATCCTCCCTCTTCTCCTTTGTCTTCTTCCTCTTTATATTTATGTGAGGGAAGGGATGGGTCCACAGCCCCTCCTTTTCCTAAGGGTGAGGTGGCAATAAGACCAGCCTCAAGGCCTCCCCTTTCCAAGTATGAGGTGGCAAGAAGGCCAGCCTTAAGTCTTCCCTCTCCCAGGTATGAGGTGGCAAGGAGGCCAGCCTCAAGCCTTGCCTCTCTCAAGTATGAAGTAGCAAGGAGGCTAGCCTCAAGCCTTGCCTCCCTCAAGTATGAGGTGGCAAAAAAGTCAGCCCTAACACCCCCATGTTTCAAGTATGAGGTGACAGGCAAAGGGGGAAGCTCCCCCCCCCCTCCTCCAGCTTATCTACCCTTTATAAAAGGGACGGCCTCCCTTTCTCCCATTTCTTCTTCCTTATCCTTTTCATTTCTTTTCTTCTTCATTTCTTTTCTTCTTTTCCTTCAGAAAGAAGGGACCTTTTCAGTGTCCAACACATCACCATCTCCTGTTTGCTGTGGTCTTCTAGATTTGTTTGGAGGTAAATGCTATCTGCATCCCATAAAACTTAGTTCATGAACTGTTTTACAAAGAGAACTGCAAAGAGATCACAGTGGCAAAGAGAAGACAACAACTAAGATAGGATGGTATTAGAGCAACTCATTAACATCAAGCAAAATCAGGGAGTGCAGAAATGGTGTTCTTCACACAACATGCCACTGATTCATAAATGACATCAAGAAAAAAGAATGTGTTTAATGAAGGAGGAAAAACTCATGAAGGAGACCACAGCGCCCAAGAGAGAGCAACAACTGAGACCGAACAGTATCTGAGCAACTCGTTAACATCAAGTAAAATTTTGGAGAGCAAAAGCAGTGTCCCTCACACAAGATCCCACCAATCGATAGGTGACAAAAAAAGACAAAAGATGTGTTGAATGGAGGAGGAGAAAAACATTTGAAAAGATGTATAGAAAGGCAACATGAAGTGGCGGTAAATATTCTCTTCCAGAAGACCACAAGTATTTTGCATACGATAGACTTCAGATGTGTGACTGAAGGAGACCACAGCACCCAAGAGAGGGTAGCGATCGAGATAGAACAATATTTGAGCAATTCATTAACATCAATTAAAATTTTGGAATGCAGAAACAGTGTCCCTCACGCAAGATCCCAATGATCTATAGATGTCATAAGGACAAAAGATGATTTGAGTGACAAAGGAGAAAATCATTTGAAAAGATCATAGAAAGGTAACAGGGAGAGGTGGTGTAACGACCCGATCTCCTGAACCCCACCCCCCCCCAAGGACCCCGGAGCCCACGCCGCCACCCACGGATCCAAAGATCCGGAAGGGTTAAAAGAATAGTCTAATGAGATAAACATTGAACTCAAATAACTATGAAAGTCCGTACAATATACAAGAGTTTGTCGAACATGTCCCAAATAAAAACAAGAAGAAATGTGCAGTCCTTAAGGGGCATACCTCGAGGACTTGCGAAACATAGTTCTCAGCTCACTCTAGTACAAGAGCTCACACACTCTCGCTCTCACTCCTGCTGGCAGCACACAACACCACTAAGCATCTCCGCAACAGTCCAACACTGAGCCCTTAGCTGAAGAGAGTAGGGGGGTGAGCCTCGCGATCAAGGCCCAGTAAGAATTACCAATCCCTTGCCGGCCAGAGCAGTAGGAACTCCAGAAAGTAACAAACTACATACACTAGAATTCAGTAACTGGGAAACAACGAGACTAGCTACTGGCCTATCGGGCCGACTCGGCCCAGTGACAATCCTACCTGCGAGCCCAGCGTGTGCACAATCTGCCCCCCCCCCCCCCCCCGCACGCTTACTGAGCGCAGTTCCCGCCTGTCCGGTCGTGCGCCATAGAGACGTCCGTGAGTGGCCTATTTCGACTCCCGAGGCACACACAACAGCAATCGTCGTCCGTGAGGGGAAGGGAGGCAGAGAAGGCCTGCCTACAAGGACCCCGGTCAACCAAGTTTGACCCAGTTTGGAGTCCTTGTCGGTTCTGCTTTGAGGCTTACTACAGTGTACGGCGGTGCACTAAAATTGTTATCGCACTACCAGCATAGGGTCTCCTTCATGCTCTGATTCAAGTGTCGATGCGTCCCCTCTAGCACTCTGCAACAGTCCATCCAGTTTCACATCATTTTGGTATCAATTTGAGTAATTTCTTACACACGTGCCACATGAATTTTAGCTTCCTTGTCCGTCTACCAAATGAGAAGCCGACAAAAATAACACTCGATGAGGAGCATCAGGGCAATTATATTTTTAAGGCTATTGTTGATACTTTATTGAAAACCGACGAAATTATTGTTGATGGTGATCGGGCTTTTGTCAAGTTTCACAGAAAATTTTTAGACAAAACCCAGTTGAAATCTGTTAATTTTTTTGATGGAGCATGGTGCACTATTAATTCTTCAAGATCCTACATCACTTTGGGACAAGAGTGGATGGTCCAGCGACAAGTTACCATTGAATCCAATCAATCTTTCTGTATTATCCAGCCATCGTATATACTGGTAAATTTTGTTTTCCCAAGTTTATTTCTGCTAAAGCCAAACCTCCTATTCATAAAGTGATTTATGAAGTCAGTCCCGTATTGGGAGAAGAATATGAAAATTAGATGCAAGCATGGTCAATACTATAGAAGAACTTGTGGGATCATAGTTTATTTATTGATTCTGGATTAGATCTTATCGATGATTCTATACTTGTCGTTGAGTATATCTATGAGAGTCTTTTGAAGATCGTTCCTGATGACAGCTGGGATCATGATTTGATTATTATGCCTAGGTTAGACTTGCTTGATTGCACTGTGTTTGAGGATGCTTCGTTAGATGTTCCACCTAATGCCGCAGTATTTTTGGAGCCGTCTCTTGGTGATTTGGTATGGTCATATTTCTGTGAGGTGCATATTGGCCGACGATTCAAGATCCCTTGCATGATTGCTTGCATTGAGTTCGATATTTGCTCCCTTGTGTTCAACTTTGTCCTACTTTAGCACTTCAAAACTCGAAGACGAATTTTTTCAAACCAATGGAGAATGATGGGAAATGAGACCCGTGATGTATGCGGAGTGGGACTTGTGACATCGGACATTGGACATCAGACTCGATCAGTAGAAGACGAACAGAGTTCTCACGTTATTGATGTATTTGCTTTAGTTAGTGTATTTTCCATTTTTGAGCATTTTGGGATACGATTTTGGCCTATTTTTAGGTCTCAGTGTTATTTTGGTCATTATTGGGTCAAATGGAGTCTTTAGGATTTAGTCTCTATAAATACTCTTGTAATCCACTCGGAGGAGGCATTAAATAGAATGAAAACAAAGAAAATCCCATTTTGACTTCCCAGCCGTTTACCTCTCCCTCCTCCTCTGGTTGTAGGGCTGCAAACGGGTCGGATTCGGAACCGGAAACACAATTTCCAATTCCGATAAAATCGGAATGGTTAATTCCATTTTCGATTCTGATTATATTATCGAAACTGAAATTCCGATAAACTAATGTGTTTACCATGACTTTGTCTTTTGAGTTAATGGATAATTTATTGGAATAACCGATTTCAATTCCGGTTATTTTTCAATTCCGATTCTGATAAGCTATCGATATCATTTTTCAATTCCGAAATTGATAATTTTTATCGAAATTGGATCGGAACACCCTATCCGGTGCAATTCCCAAGGCGCCTTTCCCCCACTCTGTGCCGCATCAATGCGCCTTCATACAATCTTATTGAATGGTACAAAACCACTGAGTTAAATTGAAAAAGTTATCTGCATATACACACACATACTTATAAGGTAATTCCTTCGCACCAAAACAACCATGGCAAGAGGATGTCAAACACCACATGCTTTCACTAATTTTTAATAACTGAAATTTGAATGACTATAATGCACACAAAAAGACACCATATATTGAGTCTGCACATATTTCAGCTTCAGCCAATTCATTCCAATACTTAAAAGCCATCTTTGAACCAAGCAGAAGAAAGATTTTGAGTTCCTATTTAGTTGGTCCAGTCCAATTACAGTCTGTATTTTAAAACTGTAAATATAACAGAAACAGTGGTGTATTTGTAGTGCTCTATTTATGTTTAGGTAGTAGGCGACAGATGTAAATGTATTTGCTTATATGGATGACCATGTGAAACTAGATTTAATTGCCCTTTTGATCTAGGTGCTATTCTTCCACGTCAAAATCTTTCTGTATATAGACTATTTCTGTCTTTGCTTTTTAAAATTGCCAAAAAATCCCCCGTAAAAGAGAGAAAAGCAAAGGGTCCCAAGCCCAGGTGAGAAAGGAGGAGGGTTTGTGTTAGGTCGACAGCCAACAGTAAAAATAATGTCAAATCCCTACATGAATTAACACGAATATAGAACTTGATAGAAATCTTTGGCAGAAAAGGATTCATGTAGCTAATACCAAATAATGGGATAAGGCTCTGATGATGATGATAGAAAATTTGAAAATAGACAATTTTTGACATGTGAAGCTGCGGTCAAGGATTAAGCATGGTTTTAAGCTAAGATGACGGTATGTTATAGTGAAGGTAAATCTTAAGGCATCTGCATGCAGTGCAGAGATATAAGCAAACGCATTTGCCAGAAGTGGCAATGCTGCAAGCTTTTGTATGGTAGAGGTAGATGCGCAAGTTCCTAATTTCTATGTTGCAATGTCAACTATTGACGCACAACAGAACCTTGAAAACTTGACACATGTAAACCATGAGGTATACAGTAGATGAAGAATGATTAATGCACTTCAATGTACTAAGTTGAAAATTGCATGCTTAGCTAGTGCATTTCCCATCCTTTTACCTTTTTCTGGAACAAGTAAAAAGAGGATGAAGGGATGTTAATAATGCCACATGATTTTGCCAAATTATTTGCAAATTCCTTTCAAATTCGGCAGCATGTTTTTGCCAAACTCCTTCCAAGTTGGACAGAGGGAAAGACCAAACTTAGGTTAGAGGCTGAAACTTATCTCAGCCATCAACTCTCAGAATCAGAAATCCACGGTGAGAGTAGCGAATGGGGGTGAAAATGAACCGTGGCACTGTACATTTCTCAAGAGAATGAGTAGGAAATTATGTGTTTTCTTTTTTCATACAATTGAAAACAAATAGAGAATGCTAAAATACTCTACATGTGCCAAATCCAGAGCCACCCTATTGTGGTCAAGCAAGCTCCTCTGACCCTTACCTCCTATAGGCACTATCAACTAGCATCAGAGTAATCTGGTAACCACTAACCAGGCTACCTTCTGCAACTCTCAATTCAGCAACCAAATAAGGTTCACGCATGATGCCCGGTTAAAACTTTCATTGGCAACAGACTGTAGTATCTTTCTCAATCACATGGCCCCCTTCCTAATTTATAAGCATGCAGATGTACAAGTGCACCTCAGCATAACAATGTAAACTAAAATGACTTGGTATTGATATTTGTCTAGCACGAGGGATCTGATTCCCAAGACTGCCTAGTGAATTTTCCTAGGTTCTCCACACTGTCATGGCTCATAGTGACTTCAGGTTAACACCCACCCATCCCAAAATAGAAGAGAAAACCAATAGCCAATGCATACAACAAAGTAAAACAGAACTCAGAAATTCATGGAAATTTTATTTTGCTATACCTTATTTTTAGCTTAATAACATGCAACTTTCATCCTCCCATCTGTAACCATAGTTCATCCTATTACATGCAGCTGCTTCACAACCTCTGCAAGCTAGCACACCATTCTGCAGGCAGAGTTTTATCTATTGTTTTATACATAGTGCAGGTGTTAAAACTCGGTTAGATACATGTCAAGAAAATCAAGCTGTTTTCAAACATCAAATTCTACAGGAACAAGACCTGTATAACATAATATGTGACACCAAATCAAAGGGTGAATTAGATGGTTTCCATGCATCAAGAAATAATCCACAAATGTCCTCTTATTAAAGGAAAAGCTTTTAGTTCATACATCAGAGGCGAGCCAAGGAAACAAAAAATGGATAGATAATCAGACTAAATGTCTGAGATCTAAACCAAAATATCCATGTCGAATTCAATAAAATCATAGGCATCAGAAGAAAGTTGTGCACTTACATGAATTACCAAAACAGGACAATTAACCAGCAGAATTTTATCAATGTTCTGCAAAAATAATGAGGAAATTCACTTCAGTATTTCCAACAGAGTAAAGAACCACAGCAACAGATCAAAACATGTGAAAAAGAAACCTTGTATATATCGAACCAGTATGTATGCTTTACAGGATACATGACACGCAGGCCAGACAAAATAGGACTATGAAGAATGACAGCTCTCAATCTGGGCAAACGAGCTGCTAAGTCCAAAGTCGGTCCACTACCAACTGACTGACCATACAATATTATCTCATCCTCTGGTATGCCATAGGTCTCCACAAGGCACCTATAAGCAGCCTCTATGTCAGCAAAAGTATTTTGCTCACTTGGCTGTGAACAGAAAATGAGAGTATGGTAAATATGTATCGCTTACAGAAGGATTTCTTAAACATATGATTAAATCATCATGCTGAAATTATGATCCAAACCTTTCCAGAAGATTGGCCATAACCAGAGTAATCATACCTGCAGAAAAGAACCAACATTAGGCAGTCTATCTTCCACATGCTCATTCTGGTACTGTATAACAAAATCAAATGACATAATTGTCAAGAAAGGCATACAAAGACAAGGCAACAGGCACAGTAAGTTATTATGAAAGAGAAACTCACTGAAGAGTAATTTCTTTCAAGATATTGGGAAGAATAAAGGGATGAAGCATCTGCAATAAGATTCCTAATGTACACTAGTATTAATTAGGAGTCATCTATCATTTTGGATTTAGCATCAGCTAGATTATCCGGATCATGTTGATCATTGTTGAATTATACTAGGGAATTGGAAATATTCAGACAAGGGTTATTCTTGTGTCACACGTCTTACGCCTAACATTCCTGCAGGAAAAAGTGAGGTTACATACTGTCATATGTTGTTGACACTTAGTCTGTTACTCAGAAGAACTTGCTTATGTATCTCTCAACAAAACACTCCCACAATAAATGTTATACATTTGAAAAGCTTCAATTCAACTATTAAATTCACCTTTCCCGAGTTAGACCACTATGTCCATGAAAAATGAGGATTCCATTGATAATCATTTTTACTTGTCACATACCTGATTTCTCATAATTTTAACTACCTATTCTGGATTTTGCAAGTATTAAGGTGCGTCAAGATCTCTACATTGATTACATGAACTCACTTATCTCAGCTGGAATCCCTCCATTAGCTCAAGTTTACCTATGTAAGCCAGAAGGAGCTATCATCATAACATAGAAGGTTAGAGAAAGGGTAATGGGAATTGCATTGCAAGCACTTGCATATAGAAACTGTAGACACAAACCTAAAAATAATTCTTAGAAGACGATTATTCTTATGTTGTCATTTTAACCACATGTAATTGATCTTCTAAGAATGACAATAGTGATACTTAGGAATGGGTGCTTTTTACAGCTTGCTCCCTATAATGGAAGATAAACCAAGAGAACCACTGTGACATGTGCAGTTACTTACAAAGTGGATTAGGAAACAATTTTGTCAATAACCCTGACAGAGAATCTGCTAAATGATCCAGAATCTTGACAAGGTTATCCCTGTGGCATTCTTTTCAAAACAATGGCAATTGTTGATTTTCAAGACAGGAACAGGTTGAACATGAGAGAGAAGAAGAGGACGATGGGAGAGGGAGCAACTGCAGCAGAAAATCTGACCTGGGGCCTCACCCACCCTGCAATTCTATTAATTATGGAACGTAAAATAAGGGACTAAAATGCCCTTCTATGCACCACAGCTACACTCCCCCCTCAAGCTAAGTTTAGATATCAAGCATCCTCAGTTTGCTTAAACAACGTTGAAACTGAGCAGGGATTGCCTTTTTGTAAAAATATCTGCAACCTAATCTTGTCACTTCAGGTATGGCAGACAAATGTCTCCAAAGTCAAGCTTTTCCCTAATGAAATGGTGATCAATCTCAATATATTTTGTTCAATCATGATGGACAAGATTATTTGCAATGTTGATGGCAGCATTGTTATCCCAGTAGAGCTTCATTGGTAAGCAAATCCTAATACCAAGGTCAGAGTTTTGGCCACACCATCTTTGTAACACAGCTGGCCATGGCTTGATATTTTTCTTCAGCATTTGGACCTTGCACAGACAATTTATTTCTTACTTCTCCACAAAACGAGATTGCCTCCCAAAAACAAGCAGTACCCAGTAGTAGATCTCCTACACCATCTTTGTAACACAGCTGGCCATGGCTTGATACTTTTCTTCAGCATTTGGACCTTGCACAGACGATTTATTTCTTACTTCTCCACAAAACGAGATTGCCTCCCAAAAATAAGTAGTACCCGGTAGCATGGTTTGGAGGATCGAATCGGATCGGCCCGATTCTCCCGAATCGGGGCGAATCATGGAAAACCCGATTCTCGATTCCATCGATTCGGTCCGATTCGCCTCATATATATAATATTATTATATCATATTAGTAATATGTATTATACATTATAAATATCATATATATGATATATTATATATATATAATATATATTATACCCATGAGAATCAATCCAATTTGGATCGATTCGGGGGGAATCGAATCGGATCAAGAAAAATCCGATTCGCCTCCCGATTCTGATCCGGCAAACCTTGCCCGGTAGTAGATCTCCTGTCATCTTTAGAGCCTCCATATGTGGAACTCTAGGTGCATGCATTTACTGACAAACTACAACACTGATAGCATATGTCAAGTCAGGATGAGTGAGTCCCAGATAAGGAAGACAACCAACCAGACTCTGATACTTCCCTCTTTCTAACTCAGACAAGAGATCACCATCCATGTCATACATACCATGATTGACTTCAATTGGAGTGTCAGTGCTTTGCAGACAAGTTTTCCTTTCTTCTCTAACAAATCCAGAGCATACTTCCTCTAACAAATATACATATCTAGTTGGGAATGAGCAACTTCAATACCGAGGAAGTATTTAACCTTCCCCAAGTCTTTAATATCAAACTGATTGGTAAATAATGCTCCAATTTCTTTGGTATATTTATTTTCCTTCCAAGAAACTGTGGTTTTTCAACCACCTTCCAAAAACAAGAGCAATTAAACTGATGACCAAAGGTTCTTGGTTTGCCAAGTTCCATCAAACAGACAAACAACAGTGAGAACAAAGTTCAAAAGGAAAACAATCCATCATACTTCAGTTCTAGCACTTTCCTTTCTCATAAAGTCCTGATCTGATAGAAGAATGAGTGGGATCAGTATTAGAGTTGAAAAAATTCCACAAACTGTAGCTCCAAACAGAGCAAAACCAACATTTTCCCTCATTCGTCCACCAAAAGCAAAGAGACAGGGTGTATAGTAAGGTCAAAATCTAGTGGCTAATATCCTAAAAGTCACAGCATTCGAGATAGGGGCTGCATCCAATAAACAAACCAAGGATCAAAAAAAATATTTGGCACCTGTATCAGCAACAACTGCGTCATCAGCTATGTCGACTCAAAGTTCAAACTCCAAACCCGACTGTTAAATCAAGATATACGCTACAAAGAGCAATTAAACTGAGGAACAAAGTGTACTGGGTTTGCCGAGTTCCATCAAACAGAGAACAACAGTGAGAACAAAGTTCAAAAGAAAACGATCCATACTTACGACCTGGTACTTTCACCGATCCATACTCACGACCTGGTACTTTCACTTTTGACTTTCCGTAACGCTCGCATATCCCACTTCGACAGAAGATCAAATTCGATATTTCTTCCCAAACAAAATTGGGACTCGTTTTGAATCATGTCAAACGAGTCCCAAAAGAAGAACCATGCAGGACCAGAGAGCTAAAAAGAAGAGTAAGATCAACAGGGACACACCGTCCACTCACCCCATAACATTGACGCGAAGGTGGAGGCTGAGCTGAGTGAAGAGCTCGTAGAGCTGGGAGAGGTCGGCGGCGTTCCCGTGTGAATAGAGCACCGTCAGCTTCGCCGACGGGTTTCTCACGTACACGGTGACCACCTCATTCCCCCTCTTGGTCTTCAGCCTCGCGACGTCGACGTTTTCGCTTCGCGGAACCCCCGACATCACCAGCCTCCCGGTGGCCTCTTCCTCCTCCAGCGTGTACGACGGCGGCGTCGGCGGGAAGAACGCGAACTTCGACGCCATTGACGACGTCACCGCCCCCATCCTCCCCGATGGGTCGCGATCGAGAGCAACAAACAAAACCCAGAAAAAAAAAAGACTCAAAAAAGTTTACTCCTTTCAGCAATCAAACAAGAACCAACAGACTCCTCTGCCTCCAACCCTCCTCCGATCTGGCAGCGCCAATGACGGCCGAAATCAGCAACCCAAGGGCGTGAATTTTCGCCGAGGATTGGCGGGGCAAGCCTCCGGAGGTGTTAGTACGACTGGAATGGGAATGCCGCAGGGAAACAGGGAAGGGAAAGCCGGAAGGCGATATGGGAATCAACAAAATTCAATCTCTTTTCTCCATCCTAATCCGAAGAACACGCAATTTATTGTGGGCGGACTTAAAAAATTCGGAAAGAGCTGGATAAAGTTAGAGAGAGGAAAAGTATTGAAGCAAGAAAGAAACAGCAAATAGAGGAGAGAGAGAGAGAGAGAGAGAGAGAGAGAGAGAGAGAGAGATGCACAGAGAGAAGAGAGTGCAGGTGGAACAAAGAGGTGGAGGGACGCCGAGCTCTTCACGGCAGCAGAAAACGAAAGGGCACGTGACGGCCGCTGCAACTCACGTGGGGAGCAAGGGAGCGGGGATCGCGGGCGTCCCCGGCGGCTCCCGCTCAGGCCGCCGTCCGCCAGGAGGTTTGTCGGGGTGCGCCGTATGTGGAAGGAGAGCCATGGCAGGGATGGGGGTGCGCAGTTGGGGGACGCTGGGGCCGCGACTGCTGCGACGGCGCTGTCGAGACGCGTGAGTGGAGGTTAAAACGGAAAGCCGCGCAAACGCGGGACCGCCAGGCAGGCGTGCAGAGCGGCGGCGATGCCGGGAGGTCCCATGCCGGGGTCGTGGGGGCAGCGGTGTTCTGTCCTCACGGACCCTGAGGTGTCTTGCTTTTATTGGGGACTGTTACGGTGGGCTCTTCACTTTATGTTGAATTAGACTCTGGCCCTTCCAAACTGCATCATTAATGTTATAACCTTCTTTCTGTTGCTTTTTTAGAAATTTTAAGATCATCAACAAAGAGTAAAATATATGGTTTTCTATAATCACTTCAATAATTAAGAATATTATTTAACTAGCTCTATGCTGTCACAGAATTTAAATAAATATATTTTATAATTAATATAAGATATATTATTATCCATTGAATATAAAAGTAAATTGAAATAATTTTCAAATAGGATTCTCCTACAACAACTGTTATTGCTCGAGTAACGGGGTCGACTTAAGCCGAGAAGACTCAAGAGAGAAGATGTAACGTCTCGACGCGGAACATCGGAGCGGAATTACAGTTATTAAATAGTACAAAACGAGAAAAATAAATACAAGTCATTGCACAAAAGGAATAATATCTAATAAACTCAAATTTCATTAATAATCCTCCAACCTTATTACAATCACTAACAACTCACTAATTTCATGTACTAACTATTACATCAACGTATCAGAGCTAAAACTAGGGCTCCGAGTACTTTATTAAAAAATAAACTAATACATCAGAACTGACTGACTCTTTCTATACTAACTAACTACTAAAGCAATGGTTGCTGAAATTGGGTCACTCCTGAGCATCGTCCTCAGTCCCGTCCTCGTGAGTGTGGTCATCGTCAAACTCACATGAAACACATTAAATAAATACGCAGGATAAGCGAATAACGCCCAGTAGGACTTAATGTCTCATGAACACAAGCATGGTTTAAATAATTAATATCTTAATGGCAGGTTAACTAGAAAGAATAGTCATGTAGAACAAGTAATGATAACGAGAGAACAATAGCATCAGGCACAGGGAAAAATAGCATAACGAGAATGATAATAGAATGGCTATGTAACGATATAACATGTAAGTTGCACAATGTGCACTAGTAACGACAACAATTATACTGGTATAGATAGCACTTTGATTGTCAGAGATTAATCTTGATAGTATGATGGCGTTGAATGCATGCCGCAACATATCCTTGATCATTTTAACTCCCAGGGGCACTAGCACTTTTCGGGCGCTCCTCCCAGGACCTGATCGGGCCCCATTGCGCTCGCATTAGTCATTTCTTTATCTTAGACAATCACAAAATGGCCAATAGAGTACTAAGAAGAGATAAGAGAGTATTAGACGAGATAGATGAGAGCATAGAGAGAACATGAACAGATGAGAGGATATAGATAGTAGATGAGATAGGGTCAATATCGTAAAAACACGAGAAACAACTATAGTCACAGTTGCGCGGCACCAAGTCGATTACTGGCAGTCTGGTAGAAATCATCACCGCCCACTAGCCGTGTTGTGTACACATGCTAGATGATCCGGCGTGATCACAAGATAAGGAGAGAACCCTCTAAGGCCATGGATCGTACTGATCCCTAAGGTGTAACGGGTTTTAGGGTACAACCAGCTCGTCGGCGATGGACGTATGTCAAAGCCAAGAAGACTTACGGAGGCCTTGACAAGGAGTCCCTGGCCCAGTCGAGAGTATTCTCGATGGAGATGAGGTCCAAGTCAAGAGAAAGTGTGCAGAAAACGGGTCCGTCGTGTCTCGAGTGCTCGAAGGCCGAGGGAAACGGTAACGGTATTCAAAACGCGTATATAAAACGAAGACAATTTTATATAATTAAATAGGAAATTTAGTCATTTATTTCGCTAATTTACCAGATATATTATTGAGTAATTTATTAGGGGCAAATGGTAAATAATAATGTTATGTGTGTGCAAGTGTAAAGAAATCATGAGATGATGATAAATCGTGTACAAAGCTTTTAAATAATGAGATTTATTTAATTATTGACAATTAAAGTTGTTCAGGTTACTATTAATCTTAATAGTGCAAGACTTAGCTTAAACAAGGGTTAAATGGTAAATAGAATAGGGTATGAGCGCAATTATGAGTTCTGGAGCAAATCTTGAAAACGCGACGGGGGCGCCCGTCGCGACTCACGTCGCGACGGGTCAGGCGGGCGCGTTAGGCAAACCGGCCGGCCTGGCCCGGTTCGACCTTGGGAACGCGACAGTGCAAGTCGTCGCGATCAGATCGCGACGGTCTGGCTGACTGCGACCCCTCTGAGGTCGCGACGGGTCGGGCCGTGACTTCAGGGGGAGGCCCAAACACAGAAAAAGGTGTTTTGCCCTTTTCTGATTTTGGTCCTTCCCATCATGCATGACACAGGTCTCTTTAATAATCGATATAAATTCGTACCATGCCCTAAAAATCACAAAAAAACTTTAAATGAAACTAGACTTATAGATCTATCCACAGGCGCGAGTAATTAGAAGACGGACAAGGTTTATGCATGTTTTAATAAGGTTACATTTCAGTGACCTAAACATGCGCAGTCAAGGTTCAACGATTTAATTAGAGATGGATACATGATAAAAATTAGGCAAACTAGGGGCGTTTGAAAGCTATCATGATGTAGTATTTATGAGAATTTTCTCATGGCCTGGGATCAAGTATACACGAGGTTTGAAAGCAAACATGAAGGGTCGGTGCATGGAACTGACATGGATTCAAAGAATTAATTCTCCCTCATGGGAGATTGAAATGGAGCAAAACCAGAGGGCTTTTGCTCAAAAACATGAAATCTTCCTAGGGTAATTTTTACACGGATTTGACTTGAGAGATTGCCTACCTTTTTTACAGAGTAAGAAATCCCTAGTTGATGACGAAGAATAGAGAAGAAATCCCTAGCTCCAAGCCTTCCTCTCCTTGCTCCTTGCATCCACAACCTTCACCTTCGGCCTCCAGAACTCCAGAAACGATCTAAAGGGTGTTAGGGCCGAATTGGGGTGTCTATGTCTTGCTATAAGAGTCCATTCACCTTACAACTCTTCTTTTCCATATAAATCTGAGTTTTCCTTATTTATCTCCCTAATTCCTTAATTATCACCTAATAGGATTGGGAAGAGAGCTAATTTCGTGGCCAAGGGTTTAGGTTGGGGTAAGGACTCTTATTTTGGATATTTATGTGTTATTTAGTATTTATCCTAAGTTTTTACTATTTACTAATTAATAAATTCCGAAATTTGGGATAATTATTTCCCATCCCACGATGGGCTCCACTTTAATAGGCCCATTATTTTGTAATTGAACCATTTACACAACCCCTTAGGGTTTTATCTTAATGGGCTTGATTTAATTCCTTTTTATTTCACTTATTTCTCATTTATTAAAAATAGAAATTTTATTTTATTTGGTTTTTAAAAAAAAAAAATCAAGGGTGCTACAGAAGATGGCGCGGCGACGGTGTCGAAGATGTCGAGCTCTCGACTTGTAAGACCACTGAAGTTCTTCGGTGGGTAGACACTCCGACGATCAAGTCAGATCGGGAGTTATGAGTTGGGAGTTTAGTATTTCAGAGATTGCGTACCTTCGGACAAAGAATGTCCATCCATTTTTATAAGGGTTGCTTGGAAGAGGTTTCTACAGAGTGAACCCGGAAATCCTACTGAGTATATGCCCCTGATTGCCGCGCGTTGGGATAATTACTGGTAGGCCAGCTAGTCCAACCCCAACCATAAACGGCAAGCCGGCTCATGCTGACTGTGACCTTAACGGGAACGTGATCCTCGGATCTTTCCCTCCTTGAACAGCTCCACCAGTTGTCGTATGAATCACGTTTTAGAAAGCTCTATGAATATGTTATTGTCATGCTGGAGGTCGGGACAGAGATTTCCCTAATTTTGGTTTGAACAACATGCACCTCGGAGTCGTACGTGGTGTCACCCTCGCCTTCCCTGAGCTAGGCCTAGCCTGATCTGACCTGGTCGTCGGATTTGGGCCCGCTTGGCGGACGAGGTCTAACTAGGCCGAACCGCCGAGGTACTACCCATAACATTGGCCCCTCAGCTTCCTCTCGGGGCATCCTGACGAGCCGAGGTGAATGTGTAAAGGGATTAATCTACGGATGTCGAACAGAAGACCACGTGGCCCTGTATGATCCTTTGCCAGCTGTACCCTCGCAATTGGTGTGTTAGTGTTTCTACAGGGTGCGGTGGCGCTAGCACTGATGAGACTCCTGACACCTTTCTAATAGCAGGTGAAGCGACGCGACGCCTCAACTCCCGGCCGCAATTATGGTCTGCCATGACACATGACGAAGCGACGGGCGGTCATGTCAACGCCTCGACTTCCGGGCAGTACCGCTTCCATTCTGATCGATCCCGATCGAAATCCTCGCGTAGGCTTACAGATCTATGTGGTGGCGACACGTGGGTCGTTCTGAACGCTCGAACAAAGCAATAAGCTACGACCGTCAGATTGAAGCGGTTCCCCAGCTCTATAAATAGTGTGGCCGGTACCGAAAAAAGAGCCTTACCTTCGTGCGCGAGTTCTCACTGCTTGAGGAAGCCGACCTTCCGAGCGCTAGAGCTCTGATCGTGCACTCAGGCCTTCTCCTCCGCCGAGCTCCTTCCGTGCATCCCTCCTTCGATCGCATCTTTAAGAGGTAAGTCATGGGCTCTACCTCTACCTCTGGTTCTTCTCACTCTTCTGATACCTCTTCTTCATCTTCTCCTAGGTATTCTCCTTTTTAGGGTACCTCTATCTTGCCATCGGTCGAGGCAGCTTCATCCTCTCAGCCTATAGATCGAGGAGAGCATCTTCGGCGCTCAAGCATCGGATGTTGCCGACGAGGTCATCCCCGTGGTCACTCGTGGGTCATACGTCCCCCGAGTGTCTTTAGCTCCTTCATCGAGCGTGTGTCGGGCAGCCGATTCTGTGGCCGACGCTGCCACCAAAATTGATCATACGACCCTCAAGTGGATCGCCGAACATCCTGGACTTGCCTTTCCTCCTGATTTTACCATCTTCACTTCCGATGATATCCGAGCACATCACACGATGGAGAATGGGTTTTGCCTCTACTCTGAGGCCATCTGAGCTGGCTTCTGATACCCCCCTGACCCTTTCCTTCTCCATCTTCTTTTGTATCTGGAGGTCGCTCCCTCCCAACTAGCTCCCAACTCTTGGAGGTCGGCTGTCGGCTTCTTGGGTTCTTGTGCCTTAGCGAAGGTCAAGCCGAGCATCCGTCTCTTCTTCTACTGCTTTTCTGTTAAGGTTTCCGGGGACTGGCTGTACCTTTCGGCCCGGTCAGGCCGGCATTTCCTTGGTCATCTTCCCTCCTCTATCCATCACTGGAAGAGGAACTTTTGTTTCATCCATAGCTGCGGAGGCTGGGATTTTCTGACCACCTGGTCGGCCGTCAATCCTCATGACAAGGCCTTCCAATCTCCGCACAATATCAGCGATGCCGAGCTCTCAGACTTTGAGTCTTTGCAGGCGGTGTCAATTCCCGATCTGCATGAACCTTCCAACGAGCTGTTCGAGTTGATTCGGAGTGCTGGCCGAGGTCTGACGCCCTTTGGGGTTTCCTATCCCGATTAAATGTTAACTTTTGCCAAGTAATCTGACTTAATGGTCTTTTTGGTAGGAATGGCCGACCAAGGCGCTCCAGTGCAAAAGGAATCTGACTACACTGACATCACGACCCGGCACTTCCTTGCCGGAGGGAGCAAGTGGAAGAAGTCAGCTCGGGGGAGCAAGAGGTCACTTGAGGAGGCTGAGGTCCAGATCGTGGATCCCCCGGCACCTCTCGCCGATGACACTATTCGGGCCTCACTAGCACCATCCACTCAACCGACTACGAAGAAGTCGGCGAAACGAGCTCAGGCATTAGAGTCGGAATCGACCGAAGGCGTCACTCTAAGAACCGCTTCGCCCTCTCGTCATCCTGGTAACTCTTCAGTGCCGACGACGGAGCTGAGCCTCCAAGAGTGGGGTCGCCTCTCCACCCCGACCGATGTTAGTGCTTAGGTGGTGGTGATGAAGTCCGCCAAGGTCGTCGACGAGCTCTATCGGGGGATGCAATGCCAACTAGGGTTGGTGGGGTCCCTCCTCTATCGTATGGACCATGCACGGACAACGATCGAAGCTCAACTGCACATAATAAAAGAGAAGTGTGCCGACTATGAAGCAAAGAACACCGAGCTCGAGAAATTGATTGCTGCCGAGGCCGCTCGTGCCAGCAAGTCCGAGGACCAGGCCACTGTGCTTGCCAGGGGCATTAGGAAGCTCGATGCATCACTGAAAGCGGAGAAGGAAGCCCACCAAGCTAAGGTAGAGGCCCACGGTCGGACAAAGGCCGAAGCCTCAAAGCTTGTGGCCAACGAATGATAGAAGGCCGTGGCTGAGTACAAGAAGTCCGATGCGCACATCGAGCAGATAGCCGGGCTCTTTCGGGGCGGTTATCTCTGTTGCCTGAAGAGAATGGCTGAGAACTTCCCCGAGTTGGATCTATCGAAGCTGCAGCCTCTGTCTGCGACTGAGGACGAGGACGAGCATGAAGAGGAGCCCGGGCATACTGACGCTGCTGCTTCCTCCCCACTCGTTCTGGCAGGTGACTCGGCAACCACCGCCCATGTAACCGAAGCTGCCACCAAGCTCTGATCGGTGGTTTTGTAGCTCACTGTTTCGGCTGTAGAACCGTAACCTTACGATACTTTTTGTATGAGCAATTCTATGCTTTCAAAGTGTCAAGCTTTTTGACGTCGATCAATCTTGCTTCTGAAACCGTCTTAATTATGAGCTAAGTGAGCGTCGAGGTGACCTCAGACGAATTTGCCGAGTGCCGAAGTGTCCTTACTTACCAATTTATCATGTGCTGAAGCAACCTCGTTTATGAATTTAGAGTGTCGAAGCAACCTCATTTACGAACTTAGAGTGTCGAGCGACCTCATTTACGAATTTAGAGTGCCGAAGCGACCTTGTTTACGAAATCATAGTGCCGAAGCGACGTTTACGAATTTAGAGTGCCGAAGCGACCTCGTTTACGAAATTAGAGTGCCGAAGTGACCTCACTTTTTTAATTTTTGCTAGTGGATGACTCTTAATAGACACATCTTCCTTGATGTTTCAAGGATAATAACATCGCAGATGCTCAGCATTACATGTCCTCAGAATCGTTGATTTGTTCAAGTTCTCTAGTCGGTAGGCTCTATGACCGAGGTTCTCGACCACACAGTACGGGCCTTCCCAATTGGGGGAGAGCTTACCTCCTGCTGACTTGGGATATGAAACAGCGAGTTTCCATAGGACGAGGCTACCAGCGCCGAAGTGCCGAGGACTAACACTTGCGTCAAATTTCCACTTCATCTTCCGCTGATAGGCTTCCATTCTTGCTACCGCCTTGTTCCATTGTTCTTCGATCAGGTCCAGCTCCGATCGTAGTGAGAGGTCGTTGCTTTCACGTTCGAAGTCCAGAACTCTCTCCGAAGGTACGAGCAGTTCTAGGGGGGTCACCGCCTCAAACCCGAAGGTGAGCATGAAGGGGATTCCCGAGTTCTTCTCGGGTGTCACGTGGTAGGCCCATAGTACATGGGATAGCTTCTTGGCCCATCGCCCTTTAAGGTCATCCAACCGCTTCTTTAGCCCGTCAAGAAGCATTCGGTTGGTCACCTCGGCCTGCCCGTTAGATTGAGGATGAGCAACCGAGGTGAACTGATGGTCGATGCTGAGCTCTTCGCAATTCTAACGGAATCTGGCATTTTCAAACTACTTGCCGTTGTTAGTGATGATCTTCTTGGGTAGGCCGAACTGGTAGACGATATTCTTCTAGATGAACCCCCAGGCATTGGCGTCTGTTATTTTTGCCAATGGCTCGGCTTCGACCCACTTGGTGAAGTAGTCGACTCCGACGATGACGAACTTCCACTGCCCTGAGGCCAGCGAAAATGGGCCGAGAATGTCCATCCCCCACTGGGCGAAAGGCCATGGGGCCATTAGCGGGGTGAGGCCTGATGGCAGTTGTCGATCCACCCTCCCGAAGAGTTGACACTGCTGACATCTTCTGACGTAGCCTTCAACATCCTTTAGCATGGTCGGCCACCCCCTGTCGGGTTATTCTCCGGACCAGCGACCGAGGTCCCATATGACTTCTGCATGTGCCTTCATGCACCTCCCGAATGACTTCCTCAGCCTGACTTGGGTTTACACAACATAGGTGTGGGTAACTAAAGCCTTTTCTGTAGAGGACGTCGCCGATAATGAAAAATCTTGGTGCTCACCTCTTTGTCTTCATCGCTTCGCCTCGGTCCTCCGGGAGCCACCCGTCCCGAATGAACTCCACAATCGGAGTCATTCACGTCGGCTCGGCCCTGGCGCACAGGACTTTGATCGCAGTCCCCACAGAAGGCTCACAAAGCTCTTCTACGAGTATTGAGGACTCCAGGTGATCTTCCGAGGTGTCCGCGTACTTGGACAACGTGTTGGCTTGGGAGTTCTCGGCCCTTGGGATCTTTAGAAGCTCTGTCGACTCAAAGTTGCCCATCATTCTTAGGACCTCAGTCATGTACGACGCAAGCTTCTCTTCTTGTGCTTCGAAATCCCTTGAGACCTGGTTGACGACTAACTGGAAGTCACTGTAAACGAGGACTCATGTTTCTCCTAACGACCTCGCCATCCGGAGCCCTGAGATGACAGCCTCGTACTCGGTCACGTTATTAGAAGCTGAGAATCTACCGAATTACGTACCTTAGGACGAGGCATTCTGGAGAGTGGAGGACGACTCCAGCTCCGCTGCCTTGGGAATTGGATGCCCCGTCCACATAGACCTTCCAGCTTCAATGATATTTTTCATCTCGGGTGACCTTGTCGTTCCTTCGGAAATGAAGTCGGCGTGGGCTTGAGCTTTGATGGCGACCCGATGCCTATAGGTGATATCGAACTCGCCGAGCTTAATGGCCCACTTTGCCAACCTCCCCGAGACCTTGGGGCGACAAGGCACCTGCTTGATGGGGATGTCGTGAGGACGACGATCCTGTGGGCTTGAAAGTACGGTATGAGCCACCACGCCACCATCACCAGCATGTAACTTGCTTTCTCTAGGCCAGGGTAGCGCTGCTCAGCTCCCCGCAAGGCTTTGCTTGTGTAGTATACCGAAAGGTGCTTCCGCTCTTCTTCTCATATGAGCACTGAACTGATTGAGTGATCCATTGCAGAGATGTACAATAGCAGCTCTTCCTTTGGTATAGGATTGCTCAGCGTGGGAACATTGGCTAGATATGCCTTGAGCTTGTCGAAGGCCCTCTGGCAGTCGTCGGTCCACTCGAACCGTCCTCTCCTCAACATGTCGAAGAATGGTCTGCAACGCTCGGCTAACCTGGACATGAATCTACTCAGGGCTGTGATTTGAACGTTAAGCCTTTGTACTTCCTTGATGGTCCTCGATGCATGTCGATGATTGCTCACACTTTGTCGAGGTTGATGTCGATTCCTCGGCTGGAGATGAGGTAACCAAGGAACTTTCTAGCTCGAACGCCGAAGACGCACTTCTCAGGGTTTAGTTTCATCCCATACTGCCGCAGAATCTCAAAAGCTTCAACCAAGTCCCGGGCATGGTCCTCGGCCCGTCGGCCCTTCACCAGCATGTCGTCGATGTATATCTCCATCGTCTTCCTGATTTGGTGCTTGAACATCATGTTGATGAGCCTCTGGTATGTTGCCCCTGCATTTTTAGTCCAAACGGCATTCGGGTAAAGTAGTACAGACCTTTTTCCATGGTGAAGGCCATCTTCTCCTCATCTTCGGGAGTCATCCTTATATGATGATATCCCGAGTAGGCATCGAGGAAACTCAGAAGCTTGTGATCCTCCATGGAATCGACGAGCTGGTCGATGCGAGGGAGCAGAAAACTATCCTTCGGGCACGCCTTGTTCAGGTCGGTAAAGTCAACGCACATGCGCCATTTTTCATTCGCCTTCTTTAAGAGGATGACATTCGCAACCCACTCGGGGTAGAGGGCATCTTGAACCGTCCCCGCGTGTAGGTACTTTACGAGGTTGTCATCCACCGCCTCCTGCCAGTCAGCCGACAAAGGTCTCTTCTTCTGGCGCACTGGTCGGACCCTGGGGTCGACATTCAGATGGTGTTGGATGACCTCTGGGTTGATTCCCAGAAGGTCATCTTCCGACCACGCAAAGATGTCGTCATTTGCCTTCAGGAAATCTACTATTTGCTCCTCCAACTCTTGGAGCTCTGCTCTGACGACCAGTGACCGTTCCGTCGAGATCTCCATCTGCTTAGTCTACTCGGCCAACTCATGCCTCTCTGAGCTTTCATCATGAATAGGTGCATACTCGGAAACTACTGATTCTTTTACCTTGATAGAATTTACATAACACCGTCGGGCCTCGGTCTGGTTCCCCATGACCTCGCCAATCCCGTTTGGCGTCGAGAACTTCAGCTTCTGATGGTAGGTCAATGGGACTCCTCCCAGTTTGCCCAACATAACTCGACCAAAGATCGCGTTGTAGGCCGCCTTCACCTTCACCATGAGGAAGTCGACCTCAACCGTTACATGACGTGGTCGGGTGCCGTGACCTTCAGCTTAATCGAACCCTCAGCGTTCACCGGGATCCCACTAAACCCAAAGAGGGGTGTGGCGACCGGTTTCAACTCGGAGCTCAGTTCCGTCATTTTTACAAAACAGTCATAAAAAATGACATCCGGCGCGGCTCCATTATCAACTAAGATCCTGTGTACATCATATCCATCGACGTCGGCATGTATAACCAGCGTGTTGTCATGTGGGAGGATGAGGCCGACTACATCTTCCTCAGAGAAGGAAATGACCCCTCCGGCCCCCGATGTTGGTCTGCTTGAGCCCGATTCTGCCGCCGACGTATATGCCTTGCACTTTCTCCCGCTATCGCCGCCGCTTGCCGAGCCGCCTGCCAGCACCAGGACCGTTCCCTTGCCCCTGGGGGCTTCGTGCTTCTCATCGAGGGCCGGAGCCTTTGGCCGCCCTTCCACGACGTCCTTCCTGATGATGCCACACTACAGCATCTCCGAGATCTCTACCTTGAGACTTCGGCACTAGTCAGTCGTGTGCCCGGAGTCCTTGTGGTAGTCACAGTAGAGGTTGGCTCCACGCTCTGAAGGGAGCCTCGGCATTGGTTCAGGGCGCCAGAACCATGGTAGCTTCTTGATGATTGGTAGAATCTCCGAGGGAAGCCTCCCGAATTGAGCCGAATTGAGGCAAATCCCTAATTCGGCGAGCTTCGTTGGAGCAGCGGCTTGGATCCGATCGCCTCACACGCCGCAGGCTCCTCCCTCCTCGCCTTCTTCTAGGATGGCACTCCGCTGGTTGATCCCAGCTCGGACGATCTAGCGAGCTTTCCTACTACGTCGAGGGTGGACTCCAGCCGCACATATTTCTGCATGCGAGAGAGGAGGTCGAAGAGACTTACCGGCGGCTTCTTTGCGATGGACGCCACAAATGGCACATTGGAGCAGACCCTAGTTAGGATGTTGACAGCCGTCCTCAAGTCGAGGTCTATAACCTTCATGACCTCGAGCTGGAATCTCTTGGCATAGTCGCGAAAGAGCTCGGCCTCCTTCTGTGCGATTAGCCACAGGTCGTCAGTACACAAGGAATGCTGCACCGTGTTGTAGAAATTGTCTAGGAAACACTGCGCCAGGTCGGGGAAGCTTGTCACCGAGTGCAATGGTAGAGCTTTAAACCACTGAAGCGCTGCGTCGTCAAGTGTGGACATGAATGCCTGACATTTCAGGGCATCAGAAATGTTCACCATCTCTACCTGCCCCTGGAAGTTGTCGAGGTGATGGACAGGATTTGTGGTTCCATTGTACCGCCTGAACTTTGGAAGCTGCAACTTTGGTGGGATCGGATCCGAGGTAATCTACTCGACAAATGGTCAGGTGGACAATAGCGTCGTCACTGAGGGGATACGGGAACCACGCTGCAGGGCCTTGATCTTTATGTTCATCTTCTGGAGGTCGCTCCTCCACCGAGGCTCCACAACCAGCAAACTTGCCGGAGCAGGCGTCGACTCGGGCGAGAACTGATCGACCTAAGTTATTCCTAGGTACTCCGTGCTCCGTGGCTGTGGCAGGAGCAGTGGACAGCAGCACAGGAACTGGTGGTAGTGCCGGCGTCAAGAATACGAGCGCTATAGCTTGGATGTCGACGTGGCTAGCTGACAACACTGGGTGGTGGGCGCGGACCTCAGTAGGCTCGACGATGCCGGGGTCGACTGCGACAGGGGCAATCAAACGATTTGTGACTTCCCCTTGAGCCACAAGGGACTGCTAGTTCTGCTCCATTTGGGCGAGCATCTCATGCAGACTTGCGACCATCTGCTCGACTTGGTCAAGGTGGGAGGAAGTCGTCGAATCTTGTTCGCCCAAACCGGAACCTCCTTTGACGACCTCCTCCAAAGTGTTGTCGGGGACTATCTCATCACCAGACGAACTAGCCACCATCTTTCCCTTTGGAGCCATTGAAGCTTTTTGTTTGTTCCCCAATGGCGCAAAAATGTTACTGCTTGAGTAACGGGGTCGCCTCAAGCCGAGAAGACCCAAGAGAGAAGATGGCGCAGCGATGGTGTCGAAGATGCCGAGCTCCCGACCTGTAAGACCACCGAGCTTCCTCGGTGGGTAGACACTTTGATGATCAAGTCAGCTAGGGAGTTATGAGTCGGGAGTTTCGTGTTTCAGAGATTGCATACCTTCAGATGAAAAATGTCCATCCATTTTTATAGGGGTTGCTTGGAAGTGGTTTCCGCAGAGTGAACCCGAAATCCTACTGAGGATATGCCCTTGATTTCCGCGCGTTGGGATAATTACTGACAGTCCAGCTAGTCTGACCTCGACCATAAACGGCAAGCCGACTCATGCTGACTGTGACCTTAACGGGAGCGTGATCCTCAGATCTTTCCCTTCTTGAACAGCTCCACTAGTTGTCGTATGAATCACGTTTTAGAAAAAGCCCTATGAATATGCTATTGCCATGCTGAAGGTAGGGATAGAGATTTCGCTAATTTTTGGTTTGAACAGCGTGCACCTCAGAGTCGTACGTGGTGTAACCCTCGCCTTCCCTGAGCTAGGCCTGGCCTGGTCCGACCTGGTCGTCGGATTGGGGCCCGCTCGGCGGACGAGGTCTAACTAGGCCGAACCACCGAGGTCCTACCCATAACAATAACTATTAAAGAGTTTAAGCCAAAATCTAAAATTTCAAAAAAATATAAACAATCTAAAGTTCACATGATAATATATTTTAAGTATTTAAACTCCCAACATTTTAAACACATACACAACTATGAACTTAATCTTTCTCATTTTTTATTTGCATCTTCTTGATACGTGATAGTTTTGCTCACAATCATAGTCTAAAATTGTAGTATCACAACTTTGTTAGACCCAATTGTGTATTAAGATTTTAAAATAAAATAATTAATTAAGTTGGTTGATCTTCTTCATAAATATTTTTTAAGATCCACCTTAATAAATAATTAACTAGTTTCTTAGTATTATTAGTGATTTACATCATTTCTTAGCATAGGTTAACATGTTCCATAACAATTATGTTGTAGCGACAACAATGCTTGGACTTCTTGTGTGGCCACAGCTCGCATAAATGTAGTTACAGTTATTAACATGAATTGAAAGAGAACTTTACTCCCATTAAAGCGCATTAATAGGGTATTTGGTTATAGTTTTTTTTAAAAGCTCTTTCTAACTAAAAAATTATAGTGCGCTAGTTTTTTACTAGAACTTTTAAATTGAGAAAAATTGATATTATTTATTTAGTGAAATTGACATAATTTTTAAATTTTATGTAGACCTATTTGGTAGACACTTTTCACTCTTTTTTTTATATAGTGAAAATGACAAATATATTTTGAAAGGAGTTTTGTACCATTTATGAAAGAGAATTGCTATTAAATAACTTTTACAATGTCATCAAATTCAATAATCATTATGTTAAAGAAGCCTACAACAATCAAGGTCATTGCCTCCTATTTACATAATCTTCCCACATTTCCAATCCAATTCTATTCCAAAGTTTTTTATCAAGACAACGTCGTGAATGTGATGTTGTTAAATGTTGTTGTTCTTCAAATCGGAGTCTTTCTTGACGTCTTCGTCCTACTTCTCTAACAATGTCTGCACCATGTTCTCTTTCAATTTGTATCCAAATTTCATATTTTCCTCCACTATGATCATGGATAAAATTATGCAAGGTACATGCAACAATAGTTATCTTCAATTGCACAGGAAGAGGATATTCCAACGGTTGACGAAAAATACAAAACTTTTTTTTAACACCCCAAATATGGGTTCAATAACATTTCATAGTGAAGCATGCTGCAAATTGAAAAACTCTTTGGGGTTTTGTGGAGCATAGTGATTTGGACCAAATTCTTTCATATGATATCTTACTCCACAATTGTTGGGGGGAGGGGGAGGGAGGCTTCAGGGGAATGGATGGTGGGTTATGAGGGGTGGTTCTATCGGCGGAGTGCCGCTGGCATAAGGGGGGGATTTCAAGGGGATGAGGGGTAGGTGAAGGATGGTGAAACGTCTCTGGCCTAGGGCGGTGGGATTTCAGATTTCGGGGAATGAGGAGGAGGGCTTCATACGCACCGTAGCCGCATGGGAATGACGAGGACGGTGGAACGTGGAGGGAAGACATACCTTGTTGGAGAGAAGGCCGCCCAACAACGAGTTTTTGGGGAGAGATTTAGATGGGGTAGGATTTCTTCCCCAAAATAAGAAACCACTTACCAAACTTGTCTTTGTGGCTTTCTATTTTTTTTTTAAATGAGACAAAAAGTTGTTAAAAAAGTGCAACCAAACACCCTATAAAAAGTGGGTGCAAGAGAGAGAGAGTTTGAAAATGATTTTGGGAGAGGAAAAGGCTGTGGGTGAGGTTGAGGGGGAGAAAAAAGGCAAGATTTTTTTGCAAGAAGGTAAGTAGGCTAGCCTTGCCTAGTTTTAGTCTTTAACAACTAAGAAAATAGAGAGAGCTAAATTGAGATAGACCATGTGTTGCCCAGATAGCAAGCTCAGAGGGGGGTGAATAGATTGCTGAAATTTCTTTTGGAGTAAATGCTGTAAATAAAACGCTTGACAGAAAAATACTAAGTTCGATAGTTAGAATTAGTGTTAAATAAAGACAAAGAGAACAAGCACACAGACAACAGGAAATTTTATCCTAGTTCGGATCTCCTATCCCAAGGAGTCCTACCTCCAGTGCCCAAGCAACAACTTGAGATTTTACTAAGTAAGGATACAGTTCCCCTTAAGGACACTTACACGTCCAGCCACAGCTGGCCTTCTCTTCTCTACTAGAAGAGGAACTGAACCACCTGATGCAACAGGTCTTCTCTTCACACCCGAAGAGGATCACTCAAGAAGAATGAATGAAAATGGAAAGCCCCAAGACTAAGCTTATACACACTGCTTAATCTGAGGCAAAAACTGAGAGACAAGGATTATCAACAATAGACTCTCTCTCAGATCTTTTAAAGCTCTCAAAGGCTAGGCAATTTTGCAGTGGAGAGCTAAGAGCTACTGAAGCTTTGAATGGACGAGCTAGCGCTTGTTGTTTTGCAGGTGACTGAGATCTTCAAGCTTCTCAAAGGTTGTTCCAGAAGTGTAAGAGTTGTTTTGCATGGAGTCACCAATCTTCTATTTATCTTCTTTGAAACAATTTGACCGTTGAAGTATCCGTTGTCTCACATCTTCATGCACGTTGGAGTGAATGGTCCGAAATGTGGAGCAAGAAGACCTGCAGCCATTAATGCTGGGGAAGACATTCACACACAAAGAAAGATTGTCTGAATCTTCTAGCTTCTGTTAGGTTGACAGGTCCATCTTTGTAACGTGTGTTTCTACCGGAAACCCTACACACAATAAATGCTAACACAGAGACAACTTATCTTTGTCTAAACTGTCAGTCAACATTAGTAGTCGTGCTATATGAAGATACACCTAAAGGGAAATGCCATTCTGTCATCACATAAAGCGTGACTTTATGTGACACAAATGAGATAAGCAAGGATATATCGTGCAGAGATTTGTTCCATCATAATAAATGTCAAAGACTATAGGATACAACATGATACGCGGGAAAATTTGAAATCCACAGAGATTTGAAAATGTATTTGAATATCATGTGGAATGAATACTTGAAAAGGAATTTAAATAAGAGTATTCAACTACTGTCTAAAACATAATTTTTAATAGAGAGTTGATGTATGATGACAGTCTGTGTACAGAGAGAGTCGATGTCAATATCAAATCGATGATATAATCATAAATCATGTGAGAATGTAATCCATGTTGAAACCAAGTCGATGTGAAATAATCCATGTTTGAATGTAATGAAATCAATGTTCTATACAAAGTCGTTGTTGTACTGAAATCGATGTGCAGATGAAATCGTTGTTCCATATGAAGTCGATGTAGAAACAAAATCGTTGTTTCATATGAAGTTGATGTTTTACTGAAATCGATGTTTGAGTGTAATCGTTGTAGACATGAAGTCGTTGTTCTCCTGAAATCGATGTTTAAGTGAAACAAAGTCGATGTAGCAACGAAATCGATGTTTGAATGAAACGAAATCGATGTAGTAACCAAATCATTGTTTAAGTGAGGTGAAATCATTGTTGCAACGAAATCGATGTTTAAGTGAAACAAAGTCGATGTAGACATGAAGTCGTTGTTTCATATGAAGTCGTTGTTCTACCGAAATCGATATTTAAGTGTAACGAAGTCGATGTAGCAACCAAATCGATGTTTAAGTGAAGCGAAGTTGTTGTAGCAACGAAATTGATGTTTAAGTGAAACAAAATCGTTGTAGCAACCAAATCGATGTTTAAGTGAAGCAAAATCATTATAACAACGAACTCGATGTTTAAGTGAAGCGAAATCGTTGTAGCAATGAAATCGATGTTCTAACTATGAAGTCGTTGTAAGACAGAAATCGCTATTTTACTTATGAACAGTGAATTCGATGCTAGAATGAAATCGATGTTTTACTAAGGAAGTCGTTGTTTAAGTGAAACCGATGTAGAGATGAAATCGATGTTCTTCTAAAGAAATCGTTGTGAGCTATTATATGGAAGTCGATGTAGACTTAGACAAAATATATGCAATAAGCTTCAAATGACAGTGAGTGAAGATAATTTACAGATTTTGATTGAATTACTGCCTAGATAAACTTTAGAAAATGTTTGTTAGATAATACTTTTCAGGGTTTTGTTAGTCACCAAAAATACATATAATTAATAATAAGTTATATGGAGATGGACTGATCATCACCATGTGCACTTAGAAAGTGAATGATTTTATATGTAATTTTAGATAAAGTGAGAATTTTTTTATTTCACCAAATGATTTGAATTTCAAAATAGTAGAACCGCTTGAGCTTGCTGCATATCTTTTAAGTGAGAGAAAGATATACAGTAGTTAAATAATTATTTTAGCGCAAAACTAAACAATTTGGTGCTGCCATGTGATAGGCCTTAGAACTAAGAAATATTAATATAGTATAGATTATAGACAGATAAATGGAGTAAGTTCTATTTAGGAAAAAATACATATATATTTCTGAAATCTATCATATTCGAATATGTCAAGATTTGTCGTACCATCGAATCAGATCAAATTGAAATCCTATGGGACAATATGAAATAGTGTATTGTACTATACTACACCAGTTCATGCCGATCACTCGATTTTTCCATTTTTTAGCATGATAATAGTATTAAATACTTTAATGACAAAGTATCACTAAATATTAAATTATAAATAACATACAAAAATGTGTAATTTCAAATTCTCGTAGAGTTTCGTCTGAGGCAAAGTCAAATGGAAACAAATATAAGTCATGTTTGGTATCAAAATAGATCAGGAATAAAGTGAGAATATCCTAAAAAATTTTAAGATATTCTAAATTTATTCTCAATCTATCTCAATACCAAACAACCCTATGATGCCAAAATTTGGCAAAAAACCTTCACAACTTCTATCCCCGCACTTTACTTTGATAAGCATCTTCAATTTTGGTATGTTTATCGTGCTCCCTTGAGAAGGCATGTGGATTGGTCTCCTAAAAATCTAACACTTTGCTCCTCTTCCTCTATAGTTGAGGGGTTGAGGAGTGGGAAGGATTAGTGAAATAATGATAAAGGCCTCATCCCCCTCCTCGTGAAGTTAAATGATGCCTCGATAACGTACCACTCCCAATAGGTTGACTTCATCATGAGGAGGTGCTTTCATATCTCCTCTCGCCCATACTTTAGTCTCTTGGACAGAGCTCGCTAATAATCATATTCATGCAATGTTATAGTCCTATTTATGCAATGTTATAGATGGGAAATTAGCAAGAAAAATTAAAATTAATTATCAAATTTCATAGTTATTTCAACCCCACCCAAAATCTACTTTAAATTATCCTAGATCCATGGGAAAACTTGTTGCAAGTGGTTAAAAAACAATTTGCAACAAGCTTCTATACCAATCTCATGTTTCAAACTAATATAAAAGCCAAAAACAAAAACTTAGATTTAGAATTTGGACCTTACCTTGGAGAGTCTAAATCAGGTGAAATGAGCCCTAAAAATTTTAGGGAAAAAATAAAAATAAAAAAGGTCAAAATAAGTGAAATTTGGGGGGTGGTGGCCAAATGTGAGCCCTTCCACGTCGGATTGGAGTTGATCTAAGTGACTTTGGGGGGTGTTAAAATACAAAATCTGAATTGCTGCAGTTTGGATCTAGATTGTATCGTACCAATATAGTATCGGATTGAACCACAACAGTTTGATTAGCTCAGTAGGATTCCACTGAGGGACCTAGGTGCCAATCGTGCATAGAGACCTTAAGTGTTATGCATGATATGACATATCCAAATCACACTAATATGGTGCGATATGTTTGACCATGGAATATATACCATGAAATCTTCATATTGAAATTAAAATTTTTTATCAATTATAACCCTATAATTAACAACAAGTCAAAATGGAAAGAATATTTTGTTATCATGTAATTAAGCATAATCATTAAAAAAGGGTGAAACTATTAAATTACATCTCCTCGAGAAGAGAAAAAGAAAGAGAGATAGATTTTTTATTTTTTTTATAAATTTTCTAAAGAGAGAGTTCTGTAAGGGCAACTTAGTCTTCTTTGCTCTTTTAACTTAAGTACGATTGAGTTAAATAGACAGAACCAAATAGTAGGACAATTATATGATGACTTTTTTTCGATTTACGGCTTATAGAGTATAATATGAAGATTTTAGGGATATAGATTCGAGTATAATAGATTTCAGAGTATATATGTAATTTTTCTTTTTACTTGTCAAATAACATCTGATTGTAGGGTTATGTGAATAAATACATAGCTAAGAATGATTATTCTGAAATATACATGTAGAAGGGTTATTTTTGAAATCATCCCATCTCCTTATTCCGCACACGAAATCTTCGCCCTCACACCTGGCAGGCTGGCGCAGGCCGCACATGATACCGGATGCCGCCTGCTTTGGCAACGTCTACCCTGCCTCCCAGAATGCCCACGAGAAAGAAAACTCACAAATGGTAAGCAGGCCTGATGACTTCGGGACACTCGGGACGCGATCGTTAGAAATAATAACGCACGAGGAGGACGCCAGGAGGGCATCCCAAGATCTCGAGGGACACGCCGCGGCGGGCGTGCTGGGGATAGCGACGTACAAATGGCCACAGCCACACTATGGTAACGTCATGTGGCGCAGTGAACCTAACAAAAAAGCTCTTGTTAAATAGACTTACAATTTAAATATTTATTAAGATATACAAAAACTTGGGCTTAAAACTAAACTTAATTTTCAAGCTTATCAAGAGTTAAAGACAAATCTATTGACTTTAAAGAAATGGCAGAAGATCGGATTTGAGCACGAATGCAAACAAACTTCGCTAATCAAGTCTTTAATTGTCGACGACTACATAACTGACAGAAAGACCAGCCAAAGTTATTTTCATGACTTAGATTACAAAACTTAACACTCGATGACTCGTATTCAAGTGCAAATCTATTGATATCCATGATTTTTTAATCTTTTAAACTATATTTGGTATTTGGATGGAGTGGAGATAGAATGAGGTTATCTTAAAAAATTTGAAGATAATCTCAAAATTTTGAAGATAACCCCACTCTATCCCTAGTCTATCTAAATACCAAATATTGTATTAAAATCTCAAGTTATTTTGAGAAACTTACAAATATCACTTATGAATTATCCCCTTGAATGTTTACAAAAGAGCCCCTAAAAAATGGCACGAAATAAGGGTCTATTTGGTTACATGTAAAATATTTTAATAGGAAAAAAATTTTCATAAAAAAAAGTTTTACACGAAAATGAAAACCGTAATTACCATTTGGTTGTTAATAAAATATTTTCTGATATTTTTTTCCTCGTCGTCGTTCTCGCAGGACGTGAGGAAGGGCGGCCGTGCCACCTCAACGCGGAAGGGGTGTGGCCATAGGCATCTCGTAGGCCAGTACCCCCAGCGCCCACTAGTCGACGGCGAAGAAATGCCAGAGGAATCCCGTCACCACCGTCGCCTGCGGGCAGTACACCCTCAACTTCTCTGACGCCTTCGAGCTCATCCGGGTCGACTCCGGCTGGGCCAACCCCAGGATCAGCAGTAGCGTGATCTCGACGGATCCTGCGGTCGTGTCCGAGGTGAAGAATGTGCTCCTCCCCGTGGCCATCTTTGGGGTCACCCCGCCCCCAACTCCCGTACCGACGCCGGCTCCGAACCTCACCAAGCCTTCGGATTTGGCACCCTCGGCGGGGGAGTCAGGTGGGTCGTCGTCCCCGAGTTCCGCTAACTCGCCGGACGGTCCTCCTCCTGCCACGTCGATGCCGGCACTGTGGCTACTTCCTTCTAGCACTCGTTGGTGTGATGATGCTTCTTTTGTGAGCAGATAGGGGCATATTTTGCTGTGCAAATTGCAAAACTATCTCCTTTTTATGGGGAAGAACTTCCATATATATATATGGCTTTGATCTGTTGTTCCAAATCTGTGACTCTGTTCACTATAATTCCAATACTGGGTAGGGGCCTCGCCTTGCGCTGGTAATGGACATTGTGGGTTGTGCTGATTGTTTCACTCATCTGTCTTGTCGTTGCTTACGAAGACGAGAGACATTTCTTCCCCAATCTCTCATTTTTGTTTCCCTCCCTTTGTTCTACTTCGATTCTTGTGATTCCTACAGATTCCTGATGCGGGTTCTTACAAAGCAGAGGGCGTTCTATGAATTCGCAGTTGAATTGTGTCACAAGAATCTGCCGGTGAAGAGAGGAGTTCTGATCACATGAACATGGAGTGAAACCCATTTACGTCTTGAGGCATGTGAATCTTTCTCTGCCTTCTCTCTCTCTCTCCAACATTGAAACTGGTGAACAGAGAGACAAGATAAAGTCCCTCGCGTCCGCTGCAGGTTGTTGCTCCATGTACTCCGGTGCTGCTGCGGTCCACTCGACCTTGGGCGCCTGTGTTTTGCGGATATCCAGTGGAGGGCGGCGGCCGAAGGAGGACGGCGACGGTTTCGATTCCGTAGAGGCGTTGGGGGCAAAGTAGACTGATGGCAGAAGCACCTCGTTGGTCTCTTGCAAGAAGCTGGAGAAGACGATGTCGTTGGCCGTGGAGAGATGGGATGAAGCAAATGACGCTTGTTCCATCGCCGCTAGTGAGGGAGCGGTGCCGGTACCGACTGGTGGTGGGTGCGAAGGTGGAGGAGCCTGCAGGGAGAGGTGACTGTGGAGAAGGGGGGGTAGAGGAGGCGAGGGAGAGGAATGATTTATCCATAGGTGACTTTGGAGAAGGGGGGTAGGGGAGGCGACTACAGCGACGGCGCTGTCGGCGATTGGACCAAAACCTGCCTGGGTGCCGTCCATTTTTGTGGGCCGAAAATGGCTTCCAAGATTTCTTCTCGGATGCCAAAATCTAGGATTTTTGAAGAAAATATTTTCATGGTTCAAGTTTTCCATCAACCAAATGACCAATTTCATGAGATTTTTTGGGAAAACATTTTCTTGTGGGAGGTTTTACAGGAAAACAAACAGACCCTAAGTGAATATGTAACTGCGAGGGCTTATAAGGATTTGGATTAGAGAGGCTAGTATATAAATATGAAAGATTATAGTGATTAGAAGCTAAAAATCCAGTGAAATAATGAACTTGCACATCTTTTTTGCTTAAAGGAATTAAGGAATAGGATATGACTTGAGCATTGAGTTCTATGCAAGTGTCGACATGTAACCACATCATTTATATGCCCACAAAATCTCAAGTTATTTAGATATCCAATATCATTACGAGTAGACCCTCACATGTTTTCAATAGAGTCGGCAGAAAAGGTGTTTAATAAATAAATATGTAATTGCGAGATTTTAGAGATAACATTACATTGGTTAGAAACTAAAAACACCCCTTATAATTATGACTCGCAAACCAATTTGCTTTAAAGGAAAAAAACATAAGTGACATGGTCAGTACTGATCTAACTTATTGACTTGAAAGATGAGAGATCACATTGGACTTAAGAAGACCTCGGGTTAGAATCTAAAGGTGAAAAACAAACTTTTGTTCAACTAGGTCCGTTTTAACTTGCACAAAAGTCGATCCATGACTCTTCAATGGTTAAGTTAACGAGGGAGTTTGAGTTGTGGAAAAAAATATTAAGTGGGTAGAAAGAGTGGTGGTTGTGTCTAGGGGTGTTCACTATTCGGTTCAAACCGAAAAATCATATCTAACCGAGCGATTCGTTTGATTTGGTTCGGTTTGAACATGAAAAAAATTTGATTTGGTTCCAAACCAAGTCGAAAAAAGAAAATTCGGTTTGATTCGGTTTTTAAGTTCTATAAATCAAACAAAATCGATTAAACTGAATTACAATAATAAGCTTTAATTTGTATATATCTATCAAGTTTATTCAATATATTTACGTAAAATACATATTATGGAGGGTAATATGGTCATCAATATTTAATACTTCATTTCAAATCTTGTTTGATAGTGATTTATTAGAGAAACAAGTGATTAAATTTTTATTTAAGACTAAGAGAATCTAAATACCTATTTATTTTCAAGTTAAATCGAACCAAACCGAACCAAATCGAATTTATTTCGATTTGGTTTGGTTCGATTTTAAGGGACTTTGGTTTGGTTTGGTTCGGATTGGGTTCGAATTTGGTTTGATTTAGTTTCTTAAAAATCTTCTATAAACCAAACCAAACCAAATCATGAACACCCCTAGTTGTGTCTAGTGGTGACACTTAACCAGCACTCTTATTTATATCATTTGGATTTTCTTTGAAGTCTCTCTTGATAAAGAGAAAGTTCATATTCCAATATAAGATTTCTCCTCTCCATAGGAAAAACTCAACTCTGGTGTTGCTTCTATTACTCTTGAGTTTTTAATGAATTTTATTGGGACCGGACTTAGTGGGTGGCCGAGGGTCCTATCAATAAGATTTGATTTTTGGCATGAATACATGCAGATTTGTCTACTTTAAAGTGCAACTCTTGGTGAGTAATTACATTACAGACCGAAGACCCAATTCATTTCCCGTAACCTGGTTACAAAAACCGAATACTCAACTCGTTGTATTCCAAGTGCGAATCCACCAGCATCCATGCCATTTATAAGCCTTCAAGTTATTAAGTTATTTCATAAAATGCCCAATCCTACTATGAATAAGCCCCTAAAAGGTTATTTACTCAATAAATATGCGATTGTGCGTGTAAGATTCATCTCGAGCGTAAATGTACATAGACTTATGTGTTCATTTAAGTACAAGAGCACTCTTATATTTGAAATGTAAGAGTGCTCTTTTATTGATCTACTAAAGATAAATCAATATACGAGGATATCACTACAAGAAAAAGCAATTTTAGAGACCGACTTTTTCGGTCTCTATTCGGTCACTAACAAGTCCGGAGATCGAATAGTGACTGAATAGCGACCGAAAATATCGGTGAAGAATTTCTGGTCACAAATCTGTGACCGAAAATTTTCGGTCACTAATCAGTCGCTGATAGTGACCGATTAGTGACCGAATACTTTCAGTCACTGATAGTTGTCCACAACGACCGACAAGTTTCGGTCACTAATTCGATCACTATTTAGTGATTGAAATAGCGACCGAACACATCGGTCACTAGTAGCGACCGACATGTTTCAGTCGCTAATTCGGTCACTAAAACAGTGACCGATTGGTGACGGAAACTTTTCGGTCGCTGATAGCGACCGACGTTGTTAGTCACAAATTGGTCACTGTTTTAGTGATCGAATTAGCGACCAAAACATGTCGGTCGCTAATCGGTTTCTATATTTTTAATTTCTTTTAATAATTATTTTTATTTTTTAAGAAAATCACTTGTTAAAAAACTCCACAATAATAACATAAACATCCACAACAATAACATCATCCACAATAATAATAAAAATGTCCACAATAATACATAACAATGAAATGAAAATCATGAATCCTCGCCCACGTGCTCATCCTCGTCTCCTCCTACGCCACCTGATGAAGGAACCTACAACACATATATAACAATAATAGTTAAATTTAGATACCACTATAAGCAATAATTAAACTAAATTAACTAGTTTAATGTGAATTTGAGCGTCGAGCTCAAACCGGGAGTCCGAATTGAACTCCGTCAGTTTCCACGAGTCACAATCATTGCCTGACCGTGCTGAAAAAAATCAGCGGCCAATCAGATTAATATTTCTAATTTTGGACCCCTCAAACCTAAGTTCTTTATTTTTAAATTAAACTAACTTGCTTAATGTGAATTTGAGCGTCGACCTCAAATTGGGAGTCCGAATTGAACCCCGTCAGTTTTCACAAGTCACACTCATCGCCCCGACCATGGTGGAACAAACCGAAGGTCGATCGGATTAGTATTTATAATTTTGGACCCTCAAACCTAAGTTCTTCAGTTTTAAACTAAACTAATTTGTTTAATGTGAATTTGAGCGTCAAGCTCAAACCGGGAGTCCGACTTAAAATTTTACGAATTCATTTATAACTGAAATATAAGTGTGCTCTCACACTAAATATTTCTCATTGATTTAATATTCGAATCTAGTTGTATTCACTTAGAGAAGCACTTGTTGCACTTTTAACCTTTCTCATTAGTCAATATGTTGCTGCACATTATACCTATCTAATGAGGAGACTAAAAATACATTAGAAGTGTAATAGAAAAGTACAATAAACTTTTCTCGTTCACTTAGAGCATGTTTGGTACTAGAATAGACCCCACTCTATTCTCGATCCATCTTGATACCAAACATAACCTTAATACTCAACAAATCTCCACTTGTATTCAAGTGGGAATCTACCCACCAGACCCATGACATTTAATTACTTTGGATTGGATAAGATAACAAGAAGACCTACACCCTTGGGTTGGGAATTGGTATGAGGTCTCTCCTTGACCGGGGGACAGAGGGCCGCATCCCAAATGAACGGTAGCTGGACTATAGTGGGGGCGTACTTGGGCACGGACTCCTCATCATTAGCGAATGGACATACATCATCTTTTTTCTTCTTCGCATCTTTATAAGGGGGGAAACTGTGGTGGGTGTAATACCCCAATGTATAAAATGACAAATAAGTAAGAAACGGTTCAGAAAACGTAATGCAGTTTGTGGGCAGATGGAGAGATTAAGCAAATCCATATCTATTTAAGTCTTTACTGGAAATATGCTAAAGGATATCGTTATTGGTAAAGAATATTACTAATGATAAATAATAATGATATTGTTAAAAGATACTACTAAAGGTAAATAGTAAGAGTAAGGGGTATTACTAAAGGTAAGTATATTAGTAAAGAAAGAGGATAAGGATATGAATATACCCTGTTCATACTGAGCCCAGAATAAATAAAAGGAAAAAGTATAAATACAAATAGGAAGAGCATATCTACAATTATAAAAATATGGGATTTTCATGTGATTGTTAATTTTTCTAGGGACCCTGATGAAATTTTTATAATGGACATATCTCCAATTTCTAAAAGTCAAAGGTAAAAATGCTAATGACAAAAAAGTTAGGGGGTCAAGTGAAATAGTATTTAAAAATCCTAGAACTTCCAAGAAAATCTTAGAAATCTCTAGAAAGGGACACTTGTCCCACATCCAGGGGATGCTTATCCCCTAGGGACACTTGTCCCACATCTGGAGAAAGGCAGCCTAGGATTGTGCCACCTCTGGGGGACATGTTTCCTTATCCTATGCTTCCCCTCTTCCTATAAATACCACCCCCTCTCCATTCCTTCCATCCAAGTGAAGGTGGAGAGAGGAGGACAAAGCAAGGGTGAGAAGAGGAAAGAGGAGTGCCGGTTCTTGGGATTTCGGCCAGCAGGTAGGTTTCTTTCTAATATCTCTAGATCATTAGTTAACACTCCTTCCAATCCATCTTCATATTGAGATTCTATTTGTCCAGTCGATTTGATCCCTCTTCTTTGTCGGAACTCTGCAGAAATGTCAAGTTTTTATACCTTTTCTATGTCGAAACTCTGTCGAATTGATTATCCGAATTCCTCTCTTATGCCATAATGCTGACAGATTGATTACCCAAGTCCCTCTCTTATGTTGAAATGCTATCAGATTGATTACCCGAGTCCCTCTCTTATGTCGGAATGCTGCCAGATTGTCTAGTTGAAATCTCATATCATATTAGAACTCTACCGGATTAGTTAGTTAAATCTCTCTCTTATGCCGAGACTCCGTCGGATTTGTTAGTAAATACCTTTGCTTTACCAAAACCTTGTCAGGTTGCTTAGTGAAATACCTCTTCTATGCTAGAATTCTACCGAACTACAGATTGGTTCCTTTTCCATTTCTGAAATTTTGTTGGTTGAAGAGTATTTTCTAATTAATGAATTGCCATGAAAATAATTTACTAGGGACTTGAACCCAACTGAACTCATGCCTGTGCAATGGGGCCCTGATCTGGTCCCGGGAGGAGAGCCCGAATATTCTAACTGAATGTCGCGGAGGGCAATGATCTGGTGTTATGGCATGACACCATAATGAGAGGTAGATTGATTGTTACTAAATTGACAATTCAATTATCTGATATTTGATTGACACTGTACTATGTGCTTGATTGTTATTGACCTGATTATTCATCTAAATCCATTTCACTGATTAAATGACACTATTTACTGTCTATCTTGCTTCATATCATTTACTGTTAATCTTCTTGACTGAGATTACTTCATTTTGGGCATCCTTTCTATTGCCCCATTATTGCATTTCCCTGTAAATAATTGGGTAACTGTTAATTGGCGATTTTGAGTAAATTAGAAAGCAATCTACTGGGCATTTTATGCTCATACTATTTGTTAATGTTTTTCCGATAATTGTCTGAAGTAGGAGCTAGCCGGGATGGGTTGAGAGATGAGGCGATAACATCCCCTTTTGTCAACAAGAGTTCTAGAATAATTTTATAATAGTAGCTAGTTTCTACTCCTAGTGCACTTTTATAAATAACTTATAAAGTGACTAGTGTGTATGAACTCTGTATGATAATCTAAGAATATAATATTATGTGAATTTCTCTTGCTCCTGCGTGTTCTGATATTGTGATCATGTCCTCATCTTGGGGGTGCCACAGAGGTGGTATCAGAGCATCATTAGGAGATCAATAATATTTAATGGTATTTAAGATCCTGAGAATAACTTGTGAAGATGGGTAGAAAACTATGGGTAGGCTAGGCTAGATTAGCCAGTTATAAGTTAGTTTGATACATTTGATTGAAGAATTAACTATGTTAATTTTAAAATTGTTGACAGATTAATGAATTGTTAATCATGGAAGATAATAGTAATCAAGGAGAGGAAATGAATTGCACAGTCCAAAGACTAACTCAAATTTTAAGGGCAATTGCCGAGCAAAGTAATCATCAGAATAATGAAGACAAGTATAGAAGATTTAAGAAAATGGATCCACCTTGGTTTGGAAGGAACGCTAATCTAGATGTAGCGACTCGGAAAAATTTAATACTTAAAAAAATCCGAAATAATAATTTCTATAAAATGGAATAATAGAAACATACGTATCACTATCATATATGCAAGAATACATCAAAAAATTTCTTAAAAATGATAAATCAACCCCAAACATTATTTCTACGTGTTCCACGAAGAAATTCATGCAACGGAAAATTCGACTGGCCAAGTGTACGTTGCAATGTGACGAATTATCCAAATTAGGAAACTAAGTCGGAAAATCGTTAACACGGAAAGATAATGCGCCCATAAATTAAATGAACATGTCAGAGAGACTTCCAACATCATGTGATGATTAACCATTATCGGGTTTGGACCAATGGACCTCTCATAGCCCATGAATAAATTCAAATAAGAAAATGTAATAAAATTCATAACTCTATTATTCCCTGATTAAAAAGGGAAAACCTATAAGATGAATTCCAATAAATAATGGGCTTGGTTAAATGGACCCATTAGAAATTAGTGGGCCAAAATAAGGATTTTAAAAAGAAGAATAATGGGAAAATACCCTAAATTCGTAACTTAAATATTACTTAAATAGAAAAGAGGTATTTAATGTATTAAATAAGCAATTTGGGTTGGAATTAGATTCCTAAACCTACCCTAGTTGCTTGGCCACGAATTTAACTCCCTTCCCAACCCAAATAGAAGTTCTAATACTTAGAAAGGAAAGAGGAAATAGGAAATTCTGAATTAAATAGGAGTTAGAGTCCTATTAGGAAATAGAAAGCAAAGAAGCATAAATACTCTCTTAATCGCCCAAGGCCGGCCCTAGCTCACTGCTGGGACTTGCTGAAGGTGGAGAAGAAGCCAAGGAGAGGAGGAATTCATGGGGAGAAGGCTTCATCAAGCTTTATCCCGAGTTCTTCAAGTTCTAGTCCTAGAAGAGTAAAACGACTAAAGGTAGGCATTCTCACGAGAAAAACCTAATTAATTTTGTCTGTAGATTGTTCCATGGACTAGGAACCTCAAGTTTCATATTTTCTCATCGAGCCAATCTTTTATGGTTGATTTTTGAAGTTCTGCAAACACCATGAACCCGACCTTTCTTCTTTATTCTTAATCTCCATGTATACTCAACCTCGTGCTCTCAAATTTTAACTGGAGTTACTGATGGATGTTAGACATCTTTTGCCCCTAAAAGCCCTAATTTTCATCCATCCTACATCACCAATTAAATCTTGCATGATCTTGACGATGTACTGTCGCGATTTAACCTTGACTTTTGTTACAAGTTCCATACCTCTTTGTGGAGTCGTTTTGAGACCAAGTGTTCAACATAGAACTTGTTACCCTATGAGTTTATTTTCATTTGGCACTAGTTTCTCCAATTTTTGTTGACCGTGCTGAGAGTATGAATCCAAACATGAACACTGTGTCAGATTCATGTAGTCAGTCCCAATACGTCATATTACATAGACAAACGACCTTTGTTTCTCGATTATTTGCTACTGTACAAAATATTAGAAGTACTCTAACTAACAAAGGTGGTTTCACCCGATTTGGATCACCCTAGCATTTGTTTTGATTTTTCAAACCCACAGGTGTCAAACCTAATCCAAGTCGGAGTTGGAAACAGGTAGAAAAAGCAACCCAAACGTCATTTTCAGGTAGCGACAGGTCGACACGTCGCTACCATAAAGCGACAACATCATGGTCGTGACCTATACCAAAAATCAAACAGTTTTGTGGTCTTCTTCAGAAGGCGACAAGATGATGGTCGCCTTCACTTTCAGAAGGCGACAGGCAATGTGTCGCGTTCTGCCTATGTCCACTTAATCGGCCATAACTTTTTATATAGACCTCAGATTGATGGGCCGTTTGATTTGATGGTTTCTTAATTCAAAGGGCTTCAATATGGTATATTCATGTGTGAGATTTGAATAAAAAATCAATGAGTTATGACCTAAGGAAGTGAAGGGATGGGACTGCATTGGCCTTCTAAAAGGCATACGTCTTGGTTTCCATCGTTTTGTGTCGTTCCTTGCATATGTGAGTTTGATCTATTCCAGGAAGGTTCTAGAAAGTATTATCATGCATTTAAAAACCCATATGAAAGTTAAAACATGGTCACATGATTTTTAATTGATCTTAAGTTCATGATCATGCTCTCTACCTACCGATTATTCACTTTCTTGCCTTGTTAACGAACTTGCTAAAAACGCATAGTTACTTGCTAAAATTGGTCATGCATGTTTTAGTACTCATGATACTTGCCATATATAGAGTTTCCAAAAATAAAGTTTCCATAAATAGAGTTTTTATAACTAGAGTTTCCATAATCGGTTTCACATACGCACTTGAGCGATTCTCACGTGCGGCATGCTCATACACTCTAGCACGATAGAAAAGCCCCTTCTTGGCTTGTGGTGAACTCTCCGTCGGATATTCCTTTCACCAGACTAGTGACCCCTTGACCAAGGCCTCCGTAAGTCTTCTCTTTCCATGGGTTCCCACATGGTCGATGAGCTGGTTGTACCCTAAAACCTATGATACACTCTAGGGATCAGCAAGATCCAAACGACCTTAGTTGCTCTCTCTCTTATCTTGAATCACGCCGGACCTCTGGACCTATGCATAACGAGGCCAGCGGAAGGGTTGTGTATTCCACCTGACTGCCAACGCCGTACGCGTGTGTTGTGCAACTGTTACTATTTCTCGTTACTCGACGTTTCTTGTGCAATGATCATAAGATCTCATCTATACTCTACTCGCTCGTCTATTCACATTCACTCTACTATCTCGTCTCTCTCGTCTATTCATCTAGTACTCTCTTGGTACTCTTTGAGCTGTGTGGCTCCTACTATTTTGTACTGTTCATGACTGTCTAGCACTATAATATGGGTCTTGTGACTCTACTGTATCCAATGCATACTGTGCAGGGTACGGAGAGTGTCCGAGGGGCTCCAATCTAGTCTTGGGGGCAGAGAGCCACCCGAAAATACCTGCAGGGGCTATTGACGGTGTTCTGCATTGCACCGGTTCTGACTATACTGTATTGGCTAGACATCTGACTACTATCCTTTTAATCTGAGGAGTTCAGACGTACTGTGATATTACTGTGCTATCACAAACTGTTATACTATTAGTCTCAAGAGTTCAGACGTACTGTGCGATTACTGTGCTATCGCAGACTGTTACTGAACGGCTACTGTCCTAGAAGTGACTACTGCTGTATTCTACTAGTGCACCATTGTGCAACCATACACGCTATCTCGTTACACGCTAACTTGTCATACGCTCTACTTGCTCTACTTGATACTTGCTATCTTGAGTTATTGCGTTCTATCGTGATTTGATCACATTCAAAGTGCTATACTCTCTTGTTGTCTATTGACAATAAAGGTACTATATTTTCTCTCGGCTATCTACGGATAACCAAAGTGCCATTACTATTTCGATTGACGAAAGTTAATCAAAAGTGCTATACTATCTCGATTGATGAGAATCAATCAAAGTGCAATTTACTCTTTACATGACCATCTACTATCATCTCTTCTTGCTATACATGTTGCTTGATATTCTTGACAATATCGTTACTTGCTATTGTTGTTATCGTTTTCTATCGTGACTTGACTTTAGTCATCGTGCTATACTTGATTCATCTGCTATTTGAACCATGTTACTTGTGCTATTACTTTCTCGACTTTACATGACTCTCTCTATCATTAGTTACTCTGCCATTAAAGTATTAATCACTTTAAGCCTGCTTGATCCTGAGATTTAAGTCCTACTGGGCGTTATCGCTCACCCTTCATTTGTTATTGTGTCTCAAGTAGTCGGATGATGACGTTATACGTACCAATGGGACGGGACCAGAGTGATGAGTGACTTGGAGTCAAATGATGAAGTTATCCTAGCACCATGGAGTCTAGTAGTGATTGTTTTAGATTTCTTTTCAATGTAATGATGTCATTAAGCCTTATGTGTGGCTCTGAATTAGTGGTTGTAATAGTCTTAGTGATTTTATAATGAAATAAAGAGTTCATTCCAATTATTGTTTATTATATGCTCTGATGTTTGCGAAAGTATGCGCAATTGTCATTACCATACTCGTTGTTCGCATCTCCCTCCGATTTATTCCGCTGCTAAATTGGAGGGGCGTGACAGTTGGTATCAGAGCCTAGGATGTCTTGATTAGATATCTTAGGTTTAAGATGTTCTAGGATGTCCTCATTGGATCTCTTAGGTATAGGGTGTTCTAGGACGAACTGCCATGACATGTGTCTAAGTCGACCACCATACCTATGTGAGAGGTTGGGTAAAGCTTGGGGTTATGCTAGGAGCTTAACTATATGTATAATCACCCTAAGTTTAAGAAGAAAATTAATAAGTATTATTGCTCACAGGAACTAGAGGAGATGGCTGGCGAGCATGCACAAATGCACGAATTACAACAAACTGTACAGGGGTTAACTCAAGCCCTTAACAACGTGATCCAAGCAGGAGCAAGAAATGGGGCAGGAGACTTATATGGGAACTTTCAACGAATAAATCCCCCTAGGTTTAATAGAACTCAGGATCCTAATGAAGCTGAAAATTGGGTGAAGGCGATGGAACAAATCTTTAGAGTTATGCAATGTTCAGAGCAAGAGAAAGTCCTTCTGGCAACCTTCCAGTTGGACCGCGATGCTAGATCTTGGTGGGAAGCTGCCAGTCGACAATTACCCAACATCAATATAGAGTGGGATAAATTTTTAGAACTCTTCAACACCAAATACTTTTCTGAGAGGATTCGTGAGAAGAAGACAAATGAATTTGCCAATTTAAAACAACGAATGATGTATGTAACAGAATATGAAGTGCAATTTGAAAGACTAGCATAGTATACACCACATTTGGTGAGTACGGAAAAGATGAAGGCAAAGAGATTCTTAGAAGGGTTGAGACCTGTGTTCTGGGAAAAGTTGGCTCCACTAGACATTGAAGTATATTCAGTCATGGTATTGAGAGCTCAATTAGTAGAAGACACCATGAAACTTCTTCAAAAGATTCATAAGAAGAAGGTGTTGAAAAGGCAACGTGCTACTCATTCCAATGATAATAAAGAAAGAAATACCATAGATAGCAAGAGAATGAAAAGGGAAGTGAAGCAGAAGGAATTCTGTAAATTTTGTAAGAAACCAGGGCATCAGATTGATAACTGTTGGAAGAAATAGGGCAGATGCTTATGATGTGGAAGTCAACAACATCGAGTCATCGATTGTCCAACAAAGAAGAACCAAACTCCACGCCAAGGACGATTACAAGCCCTCGTAGATAGGAATCATGGCAATGAAGGTGGACAAGGTACCATCACTAAACCCTTAGTTTGTTTTCATATTATTTTTGCGATAGCAAAGCCCTAAGTGGGGGAGGTGATGGAATGAAATATCCATAGTAAATTGGTAGTCGTATCATATCATATGAATTTGGGGACCAAATTCTTTTAAGTGGGGGAGGATGTAGGAACCCGGAAAAAATTAATACTTAAAAAAAATCCGAAATAATAATTTCTTTAAAATGAAATAATAGAAACATACGTATCACTATCATATGTGCAAGAATACATCAAAACATTTCTTAAAAATGATAAATCAACCCCAAACATTATTTCTACATGTTCCACGAAGAAATTCATGCAATGAAAAATCCGACTGGCCAAGTGTACGTTGCAATGTGACGAATTATCCAAATTAGGAAACTAAGTCGGAAAACCGTTAACACGGAAAGATAACGCGCCCTAAATTAAATGAATATGTCGGAGAGACTTCCAACATTATGTGATCATTAACCATTATCGGGTTTGGACCAATGGACCTCTCATAGCCCATGAATAAATTCAAATAAGAAAATACAATAAAATTCATAACTCTATTATTCCCTAATTAAAAAGGGAAAACCTATAAGATAAATTCCAATAAATAATGGGCTTGGTTAAATAGACCTATTAGAAATTAGTGGGCCAAAATAAGGATTTTAAAAAGAAGAATAATGGGAAAATACCCTAAATTCGCAACTTAAATATTACTTAAATAGAAAAGAGGTATTTAATGTATTAAATAAGCAATTTGGGTTGGAATTGGATTCTTAAACCTATCCTAGTTGCTTGGCCACGAATTTAGCTCCCTTTCCAACCCAAATAGAAGTTCTAATACTTAGAAAGGGAAGAGGAAATAGGAAATTCGGAATTAAATAGGAGTTAGAGTCCTATTAGGAAATAGAAAGCAAAGAAGCATAAATACTCTCTTAATCGCCCAAGGTCGGCCCTAGCTCGCTGTTGGGACTTGCTGAAGGTGGAGAAGAAGCCAAGGAGAGGAGGAATTCGTGGGGAGAAGGCTTCATCAAGCTTTATCCCGAGTTCTTCAAGTTCTAGTCCTAGAAGAGTAAAACGACTAAAGGTAGGCATTCTCACGAGCAAAACCTAATTAATTTTGTCTGTAGATTGTTCCATGGACTAGGAACAAAACCCTCAAGTTTCATATTTTCTCATCGAGCCAATCTTTTATGGTTGATTCTTGAAGTTCTGCAAACACCATGAACTCGACCCTTCTTTATTCTTAATCTCCATGTATACTCAACCTCGTGCTCTCAAATTTTAACTGGAGTTACTGATGGATGTTAGACATCTTTTGCCCCTAAAAGCCCTAATTTTCATCCATCCTACATCACGAATTAAATCTTGCATGATCTTGACGATGTACTGTCGTGATTTAACCTTGACGTTTGTTACAAGTTCCACACCTCTTTGTGGAGTCATTTTGAGACCAAGTGTTCAACATATAACTTGTTACCCTATGAGTCTATTTTCATTTGGCACTAGTTTCTCCAATTTTTGTTGACCGTGCTGAGAGTATTAATCCAAAAATGAACACTATGTCAGATTCATGTAGTCAGTCCCAATACGTCATATTACATAGACAAACGACCTTTGTTTCTCGATTATTTGCTACTGTACAAAGTATTAGAAGTACTCTAACTAACAATGGTGGTTTCACCCGATTTGGATCACCCTAGCATTTGTTTTGATTTTTCAAACCCACAGGTGTCAAACCTAATCCAAGTCGGAGTTGGAAATAGGTAGAAAAAGCAACCCAAACGTCATTTTCAGGTAGCGACAGGTCGACACGTCGCTACCATAAAGAGACAACATCATGGTCGTGACCCATACCAAAAATCAGACAGTTTTTGGTCTTCTTCAGAAGGCGACAAGATGATGGTCGCCTTCACTTTCAGAAGGCGACAGGCAATGTGTCGCGTTCTGCCTATGTCCACTTAATCGGCCATAACGTTTTATATAGACCTCGGATTGACGAGCCGTTTGATTTGTTGGTTTCTTCATTCAAAGGGCTTCAATATGTTATATTCATGTGTGAGATTTGAATAAACAATCAATGAGTTATGACCTAAGGAAGTGAAGGGATGGGACTGCATTGGCCTTCTAAAAGGCATACGTCTTGGTTTCCATCGTTTTGTGTCGTTCCTTGCATGTGTGAGTTTGATCTATTCCAGGAAAGTTCTAGAAAGTATTATCATGCATTTAACAACCCATATGAAAGTTAAAACATGTTCACATAATTTTTAATTGATCTTAAGTTCATGATCATGCTCTCTACCTACCGATTATTCACTTTCTTGCCTTGTTAACGAACTTGCTAAAAACGCATAGTTACTTGCTAAAATTGGTCATGCATGTTTTAGTACTCATGATACTTGCCATATATAGAGTTTCCAAAAATAAAGTTTCCATAAACAGAGTTTTTATAACTAGAGTTTCCATAATCAAATTCACATACGCACTTGAGCGATTCTCATGCGCGGCATGCACATACACTCTAGCACGATAGAAAAGCCCCTTCTTGGCTTGTGGTAAACTCTCCGTCGGATATTCCTTTCACCGGACTAGTGACCCCTTGACCAAGGCCTCCGTAAGTCTCCTCTGTCCATGGGTTCCCACATGGTCGACGAGCTGGTTGTACCCTAAAACCTATGATACACTCTAGGGATCAGCAAGATCCAAACGACCTTAGTTGCTCTCGCTCTTATCTTGAATAATGTCGGACCTCTGGACCTATGCATAACGAGGCCAGCGGAAGGGTTGTGTATTCCACCTGACTGCCAACGCCGTACGCGTGTGTTGTGCAACTGTTACTATCGCTTGTTACTCGACATTTCTTGTGCAATGACCATAAGATCTCATCTATACTCTACTCGCTTGTCTATTCACGTTCACTCTACTATCTCGTCTCTCTCGTCTATTCATCTAGTACTCTCTTGGTACTCTTTGAGCTGTGTGGCTCCTACTGTTTTGTATTGTTCATGACTGTCTAGCGCTATAATATGGGTCTTGTGACTCTACTGTATCCAATGCATACTGTGCAGGGCACGGAGAGTGTCCGAGGGGCTCCAATCTAGTCTTGGGGGCAGAGAGCCACCGAAAATACCTGCAGGGGCTATTGACGGTGTTCTGCATTGCACCGGTTCTGACTATACTGTATTGGCTAGACATCTGACTACTATCCTTTTAGTCTGAGGAGTTCAGACGTATTGTGATATTACTGTGCTATCACAAACTGTTATACTATTAGTCTCAAGAGTTCAGACATACTGTGCGATTACTGTGCTATCGCAGACTGTTACTGAACGGCTACTGTCCTAGAAGTGACTACTGCCGTATTCTACTAGTGCACCATTGTGCAACCATACACGCTATCTCGTTACACGCTAACTTGTCATACGCTCTACATGCTCTACTTGATACTTGCTATCTTGAGTTATTGCGTTCTATCGTGATTTGATCACATTCAAAGTGCTATACTCTCTCGTTGTCTATTGACAATAAAAGTGCTATATTTTCTCTCGGCTATCTACGGATAACCAAAGTGCCATTACTATTTCGATTGACGAAAGTTAATCAAAAGTGTTATACTATCTCGATTGATGAGAATCAATCAAAGTGCAATTTACTCTTTACATGACCATCTACTATCATCTCTTCTTGCTATACATGTTGCTTGATATTCTTGACAATATCGTTACTTGCTATTGTTGTTATCGTTTTCTATCGTGACTTGACTTTAGTCATCGTGCTATACTTGATTCATCTGCTATTTGAACCATGTTACTTGTGCTATTACTTTCTCGACTTTACATGACTCTCTCTATCATTAGTTACTCTGCCATTAAAGTATTAATCACTTTAAGCTTGCTTGATCCTGAGATTTAAGTCCTACTGGGCGTTATCGCTCACCCTTCGTTATTTGTTATTGTGTCTCAGGTACGTCGGATGATGACGTTATACGTACCAATGGGACGGGACCAGAGTGATGAGTGACTTGGAGTCAAATGACGAAGTTACCCTAGCACCATGGAGTCTAGTAGTGATTGTTTTAGATTTCTTTTCAATGTAATGATGTCATTGAGCCTTATGTGTGGCTCTGAATTAGTGGTTGTAATAGTCTTAGTGATTTTATAATGAAATAAAGAGTTTATTCCAATTATTGTTTATTAGATGCTCTGATGTTTGCGGAAGTATGCGCAATTGTCGTTACCATACTCGTTGTTCGCGTCTCCCTCTGATTTATTCCGCTGCTAAATTGGAGGGGCGTGACACCAGATGAAGCTGAGAATTGGATCAAAGAAATTGAGAGAATATTTGAAGTGATTCAATGCACAGAAGAAGATAAGGTAAGACTGGCCACATTCCAGCTCGAAAGAGATGCAAGGTCGTAGTGGGAGTCTATCGGGAGGACATTGGCAGGAGGACAACCAACGTGGGCAGAGTTTTTAGAATACTTCAATGATAAATACTTTTCTGAAGAAGTACAAGAATAGAAAGCCAATGAATTTGCAAGTCTAAAACAAAGATCTATGAGTGTGGCTGAATATGAAGCACAATTCACTAGATTATCAAGATATGCTCCACATCTGATTGCAACAGATAAGCTGAAAGCCAAGAGGTTTCTAAATGGACTACGGCTGAAATATATCACCCAATTAGCTCCCATGCTGATTCAGACATATACAGAGATGGTTAAGAGAGCATGAGTTCTTGAAGAAGCCACTATAAGGATGGAGAAGATAAAGGCTAAAACATTAGCCTCAAGGAAAAGACTAATGAACGAGGGACTATCTACAGAGGATGAAGACTCTCAGACTGATAATGACAGGGATAATGACTCAAATAAAAAGAATAAACAACAAAACGATGACAATGAAACTAATGAAGTTTGCAAATTCTGTCACAAATTTGGGCATAAGATTGAAAATTGTAGATTCAAATCTGGAGCCCGTCTACGATGTGGAAGTTTTGAATATAGAGTTTTAGCATGCCCAGTGAAGAAACCGACCAGCAATGAAAAGAAGCCAAAGAATGACTGAAAATTTCCAGGTCAGTATACTTGTGCTTTAATTAGATTAGTTTAACTCAATGAATGTGGAGGACCACATTCTTCTTAAGTGGGAGAGGGTGTAATACCCTAAGGTATAAAATGACAAATAAGTAAGAAATAGTTAAAAAATATAATGCAATTTGTGGACAGATTGAGAGATTAAGTAAATCCAAATCTATCTAAGTCCTTACTGAAAATATGCTAAAGGATATTGTTATTGGTAAATGATATTACTAATGATACATAACAATGATATTGTTAAAGGATACTACTAAAGGTAAATGGTAAGAGTAATGGGTATTACTAAAGGTAAGTATATTGGTAAAGAAAGAGATAAGGATATGAATATACCCATGTTCATACTGAGCCCATAATTAAATAAAAGAAAAAGTATAAATACAAATAGGAAGGGCATATGTATAATTATAAAAATATGGGATTTTTATGTGATTGTTAATTTTTCTGGGGATCCTGATGAAATTTCTATAGACCCCCAGAGACAATCGGATTATCAATCGGAGAATATTCTGGGCCTAAACGGTCGATCGGGGGGTTAGGAATAGACATATCTCCAAATTCTAAAAGTCAAAGGTAAAAATGCTAATGACAAAAAAGTTAGGGTGTCAAGTGAAATAGTATTTGAAAATCTTAGAACTTCCAAGAAAATCTTAGAAATCTCTAGAAAGGGACACTTGTCCCACATCCAGGGGATGCTTATCCCCTAGGGACACTTGTCCCACATCCGGAGAAAGGCAGCCTAGGATTGTGCCACCTCTGGGGGACATGTGTCCTCATCCTATGTTTCCCCTCCTCCTATAAATACCACCCCCTCTCCATTCCTTCCATCCAAGTGAAGGTGGAGAGAGGAGGACAAAGCAAGGGTGAGAAGAGGAAGGAGGAGTGTCGGTTCTTGGGATTTCGGCCAGCAGGTAGGTTTCTTTCTAATATCTCTAGACCATTAGTTAACACTCCTTCCAATCCGTCTTCATATTGAGATTCTATTTGTCCAGTCGATTTGATCCATCTTCTTTGTCGGGACTTTGCAGAAATGTCGAGTTTTTATACCTTTCCTATGTCGGAACTCTGTCGAATTGATTATCCGAATTCCTCTCTTATGCCATAATGCTGACAGATTGATTACCCAAGTCCCTCTCTTATGTTGGAATGCTATCAGATTGATTACCCGAGTCCCTCTCTTATGTCGGAATGCTGCTAGATTGTCTAGTTGAAATCTCATATCATATTAGAACTCTATAGGATTAGTTAGTTAAATCCCTCTCTTATGCCGAGACTCCGTCGGATTTGTTAGTAAATACCTTTGCTTTACCAAAACTTTGTCAGGTTGCTTAGTGAAATACCTCTTCTATGCTAGAATTCTATCGAACTACAGATTGGTTCTTTTCCATTTCTGAAATTTTGTTGGTTGAAGAGTATTTTCTAATTAATGAATTGTCATGAAAATAATTTACTGGGGTCTTGAACCCAACTGAACTCATGCGTGTGCAATGGCGCCCTGATCTGGTCCCGGAGGAGCGCCCGAATATTCTAACTGAATGCCGCGGAGGGTAATGATCTGGTGTTATGGCATGACACCATAATGAGAGGTAGATTGATTGTTACTAAATTGACAATTCAATTATCTGATATTTGACTGACACTGTACCATGTGCTTGATTGTTATTGACCTGATCATTCCTCTAAATCCATTTCACTGATTAAATGAGACTATTTACTACCTATCTTGCTTCATATCATTTACTGTTAATCTTCTTGACTGAGATTAGTTCATTTTGAGCATCCTTTCTATTGCCCTATTATTGTGTTTCCTTGTAAATAGTTGGGTAACTGTTAATTGGCGATTTAGAGTAAATTAGAAAGCAATCTATTGGGCATTTTATGCTCATACTACTTGTTAACATTTTTTCAGGTAATTATCTGAAGTAGGAGCTAGCCGGGATGGGTTGAGAGATGAGGCGATAACATCCCCTTTTGTCAACAGGAGTTCAAGAATAATTTTGTAATAGTAGTTGGTTTCCACTCCTAGTACACTTTTGTAAAGAACTTATAAAGTGATTAGTATGTATGAACTCTGTATGATAATCTAAGAATAGAATATTATGTGAATTTCTCTTGCTCCTGCGTGTTCTGATACTGTGATCATGTCCTCATCTTGGGGGTGTGACAATGGATCTCTCGGTCCCCAACCAAACATAAATCTTTTGGGGACAACGACGTTACGGAGCCTTGCGCATTTAATGAGCTCCTCTGTTTCCACCCTCCTGGTCCGCCTTTTTATCGCCGGCGGTGACAATGTTAAATGGGAGCCGTCGTGATAGATTTAAATCCATTTTCAGATAAATAAATGTCATTTACCTGTAGAGATTACTATATGTTGGAGAGGAATATTTATTGTCAGATTAGCCGAAGTGAATTACTTGAAAAATAACTTATTAAGTCATGATATATATATATTTACGTGAACACTAGACATAATGTGATGAAGAGAGTGATGATAATGGATGACGATGGCACTGGCTCACGTTACCGGTGATGGTGATAGATGGTGATAGATGGCGACTATTGTGATGGCGAACAATGATAATCCGTGATTTGGGCTAAAAAATATTGACTAGGAAAAAAATGGTTTAGAAATATTGGCTTTGATAAATAATAATGACTTTAGATTAAAAAGTATTAACCTTAAATTTTAAAATGTTTACCTTAGCTTAATAGTAATGATTTTAGAGCAATAAATATTGAACTTAAAATTAAAAGATACTGAGCAATGACGTTGGAGAAAGAAATATTGACTTATTCACTGAAAAATACTGATTTTTGTCCCAAAAAGTTGACTTTACCTAAAAAAACTTTTATTGAAAAAATATTGATTTTCACTATGAAATATCTACTTTTGGTTGAAAAATACTTGGTCCAGAGCCATCATGCAATCACTGCATGGTTCGGGTTTCAACGTAAAAGTTCAGCCGAAAAAGATTTTCGGGAAAAACTTCATCAATAATCTATTTGGTACCACTGAAAAGTTAATCTATAAAATTTTTTTACCTAAAATTATGAATTTTGGCATCTTGATAAGATTTAGTAAATTATTTTCTTAAATTTTTCTTTCATATAGAATTTTCATGAGTGTGACTACAATCTCCACTATAATTCTTAGTGTCCGACAGTTGGCGACCAGCGCCTGACGTTGGCGTCCAGCGCCGCCCAGTGGCCGACAGTCGATGTCTGACGCCTGGCATCCGGTGGCCAGACGTCTGGCGGCCAGACGTCTGGAGCTCGACGGCCAGTGTTTGGCGACCGCTGCCCTGCGTTCGACGGCTGTGCGTCTGATGCCCGACGCCCGGTGCACCCGACGTTCGACGTCGATCGGAGGGTCAACATACGAAACATATTTTTTATTTTTTAGACTTTTATTTATTTTTAAAAATATTTTACTGGTAAATAAATATTATAATTTTTTTTCAGAAAAAATATTTACGTGGGTATCAAATGAACATTTATATTATTTAATTTTCTGTAAAAATTAATCTTTGAAAAAATATTTTTCTATAAATTCATTTTATAAGCAACCAAACGAGCCCTTAATACTTGCTAGTCTTGCAACAAACATTACTCAAGGTATGCCCTTTTTTTTTTTTTTAAAGAAAAGATAAATTATCTATTCTCAGAGCCCCTTTGTGATAATCTGACTGTTTATCTGCGGACAAATTATTCATAGATGGGATATCTCAGTCTACATTATAAGCAAAAGCGGATTTTCCGTTGTCAGAAAATCCACATCAGTAATTGCTCACATAAAGAATTTTCGTCCGAAAAATCCACGTTGATAATTGCCAACGGAAAGAATTTTCGTTAGAAATGCGTCCGTAAAAGATTTATCAACAGATTTTTGACCGACAATTTCTGTCAAAAATTCGTCAGAAAATCTCTGTCGATAATTACTGATGGAAGAATTTTCGTTAGAAATCCGTCAATTTTTTTGACTGATTTATCCGTTGAAAATTTTGACGAAAAGTTTCGACAAAATATTCATAAAAAATTCCATCGAAACATTTTGCCAACGGATATTCGTCCGTCAATCCGACGGAAATATAACAGTCGATAAATTCCGTCAGAATTGTTTTTCGTCAGATCCGTCAAAAAATGTTCAGATATTTTCTTACTTATATTTATAGAATTGTTAAAACACCTTTTTTTTAAAACATAACATGTACATAAATAAAGAACATCAGCAACAACTAATATCCATAAAAAATTTCCTTTCAATAAAAAATGTATCGATTTTCTCAATACAATAAAAAAATTAGGAGAGATCTTTTGTTTCGTCTATGTCCTCATCCTCTTCGTCCAGCTCATCTTCTCTATCGCCACCTACCGGAAGATTTTATGTTACAACAAATAATATTAGATATATGAATAAAAATTTAATTAAATAATATATTTAATTTTATAATTTGAAAGAAAAACATATGAACATGAATTCTTTAAAACAAATTGGAAATGGATAATTTGAGCACTGAGCTCAATTCGGTATTCGATTTGGATTCCGTCAGTTCTCCCATAATACTCTAACCACCCCAATCATGTTAGACTAATCGACACATGATGAAACCAGTTTTTCACATGTGGGATCCCCGACTTGATATTTGATTTGTTTTCACTAAGTTATTTTTGAAGATTGATAATTTGAATGTTGAACTTAAACCGAGTATCTGATTTGGATTTCATCAGTTCTTCCATATCACTGTCATCACCCTGGTCGTGTTGGATCAATTTACATATCAATCAGATTGATATTTCACATTTTGGACCCCCAACTTGATATTTAGTTTGTCTACACTAACACAATTAAGAGATTGTTAATTTGGATTCCCGAGATCAAACCAAATATCCGATTTGAATTCTGTCAGTTCTTCCATGTCACTCTCCCCACCTTAGTTGTGTTCGATCAACCATCATATAGATCAAACTGATATTTCACATTTTGACCGATTTGATATTTGATTTGTTTACACTAAGTCATTTTATGAGATTGGTAATCTAGACCCCCTGAGCTCAAATCAAATATTTGATTTGGATTTCGTCAGTTCTCTCATGCCACTGTCACCATCCTGGTTATGTTGGACCAATCGACACGCTGATCAGACTGATTTTCACATTTGGACCACTTATTTGATATTTAATTTGTTTACACTAACTTAATTTGAATATTAGTAATTTGTACCCCTTGAGCTCAAATCAGATATTTGATTTATATTCCATCAGTTCTCCCATATCACTCTTACCACTCTGATTGTGTTAGACTAAACAGCATACCAATCAGACAGATATTTCACATTTTGAACCCCCTACACTAACTCAATTTGGAGATTGGTAATTAGTTAGAGATAGTTATTAAAATAGTTTTTAAAAGAGTTATAGGATAAGTTAATTTTTTTGTTCTTAACTAAACTCTGGTTGAATTAAAAAAATGGAATGAAACAAACAAGAACATATAAGATGACTTTTTTCGATTTGAGGGATATACAACTTAATAGTCAAAATTTGACAGTATATCCTAGAATACATATGATTCTAGGGTTATATAAGTATTTTCCCTTATATATATTATTGAAAGTTATATTGTCCCAATTATGGTTCGTCATACCGTGCGAATCGACTGTACCACATTCTCCGTGGCACAATATGGTATGATACCGTACCGTTAAGATACGGTGGGAAAGGGGCTAGTTTGATTTTTTTTAATGACTTGATCAATATTTAAAATGAGCAGACTTAAAAAAAAAAAGCAAAACATATGAACATCACATAAAAATGTTGAAAATATATAAGAAACTCTATTCATTCATTCAAGTCAACCCAACATAATCATCTAGTACCGTGATCTATGCCGTCTCAGGTATACGAAGTGAATGCCAATTAATATATTCTTAGGGTAATTTTCACTTGTCAAAAAATTAAACTAAAATTATCATAATTTGTATCATCTTTTATTTAGCTTATGTTTAAAATTTCATCTCAATTAGACATCATTTAAACCCTTAGATGTGTCGAATGTGGAGAAGATTTTTTTTTTAAAAAAAAAGGGGGGCGGGGGGGGGGGGGGGGGGGGGGGGGGGGACGACGGTGCCATACATGACATGGTATCGGTTGATCATATCTAGGGGTGTAAACGAGCCGAGTCGAGTCGAGTAGTATGCTGCTCAAACTCTGTCCGTTAACTTTTAATCGAGTTCGAGTCGAGCTCGAGCTATATCGAGTATTGAAAATACTTGTTCAAACTCGGCTCGTTTAAATATTCTCGAGCTCGAGCTCTTAACGAGTATCTTAACGAGCTTAATTGAATTTGCGAGTTCATATATATAAGTAAGTCCAATCCAATGTATAAGTAAAAAATGATCATTTATAAGACCTAAATTTATCTTATTTCAAGCTCATATCTCAATATTTTTGATATATTACTTAATTTAACTATTTTATATAATGTTTGAAATATATTTATAATTTGTCACAAGTAATATGAGATTAATAGATAGACACCGCAAGGGAGATGGTTGGTGCGCGACAAGGTAGGGGCGGTGCTGCAACTCCCCTTCGTACACCGCCCAGAGCTCCCTTTCTGCAATGTCGGTGACAGTAAGGTAGCCGCCGAGAGCACCGTCTGCATTGATGGATGGTCCACAGTGGTAGCCTGCCAGCAGTGGCTGACAACGCACCGCTCGGCTCCATCGGAGGGCTTACCTACTGCGCAGGTCGGTCTCAGGAGGAAGAAGATATTTGATATGTTGGGGGACCTTGCAACACTAAAATTTGTGTTCATGCCCCTATTTACATAATTTGTGTATATACTCTCATTTGCATAATTTGTGTATATACACTGTGGATTTAGTCTATGACATTTAAGCCATCATAAATATTTTATATTGTAATAATAACTGTATAAAAACAAATAAATATTTTTATATAAATATATATTTATTATATTTAAAAAAATATTTAAACGAAGTGTTAGCGAGTACTTAGACAAGCTCTTAACGAGTATTTAATCGAGCTCTTAAACGAGATGTTCACGAGTATAATCGAGTCGAGCTCACATATGTTCAGACTCGGCTCGTTTATGAATCGAGCTTTTTTTTTTTGTTCAAGTTCGACTCGTTAATTAAATAAACGAGCCGGACCGAACTTTTATCGAGTCGAGTTTCGAATTAATCGTCGAACGTATCGGCTCGTTTACACCCCTAATCATATCGTCGTGGTACATGGTGGTACGAGTCGACAGTGGTACGCGGTGGCATGACCAATGCTGATTTCGACATGACTTTGATTGTGTGGATCTTAATAAGACGATATCCTGTTCTAAAAATAAAGTCAAACTGAAGTCATCATAATTATAAAAAAATTGTACTGATTCTAAAAATATAAATATTAAGAATTATTGCTGTATAAATATTAAGATTAAGTCGTTCTAATAATTTTTATGGGTAATTTTTATTAGAGAATTAATTTGTATGATCTTATAATTAGTTTATATTTAAAATTTTATCTCAATTAAACATCATTTAGATCTCCTAGATATGTCACATGTAGAGAATGAAAATTTTAAAAAAAGGGGGGGGGGGTGGAGAACCGATGGCACGGTACTAGTTGACCTTACTGCCGCAGTACGGCCAACAACCATGGAACTCCCTATTGAGGAAAACTTGATTTTTTTATCAAGATGAGAAGACTTGTTGATATTGAATATTCACTTAATCTTCTGTTGAAAGTGTAAGCTTTTTTGGTTTCTCACTTTTTTCCCTTTTAGCCTTCCTCTTGAACTTGAAGTCTTCTAGTCATATAAATCCACTCTTGAGTTTGATGGCAGTTGGAGTGTAGATGTCATTGAGCAAGCTTTATGGTTGGTGCAATGTACACTACTTATTTGTATAGTATCTTCTTTGTATCCATTTTGCTTTTTTTTTTTTTGGTTGAATAATGCAGTGGCTTGTCACTGTGCACCCGAAACCCCCACCTTAGGATCGAACCTGCGCAGTCTCGGGGCCCCTCCATTTTGTTTTGATAGGTAGTCTGCTCAATATCTATCAATGGGATTAAAAGTATTTGAAAAGTACTTGAATCTTTTGCAGATCATTAGAGGGATCACATTGATAACATCTGAGTTTTTTTTTTTGAAAAAAAAGTGTAGATCCAATGATCTAGAGAGTGTACCACTTCGAAAGAGTGTTCTCACCCTACTAGCACAAATCTAGACTAACTTTTATTAATAGAAAGCGGTGGTATATGATCCGGAGAATAATTTAGTGTATTTGAGTTGTGCACTTTTTACTTGTACTTCTCTATTTCTATTAGAACGATGTATTGTGTCTTCTTTTCATTGACCAATAAAAAAAAATACAAATAAAAAATACACAACTCAAGTATACTAAAATTTTCTCATATGATCTACGTACAGAGTATATCCCTGAAGTACAATCAATGAAAATTTGAAATAAAAAGGTCGTTGCCGGTACTAAAAACACCTAATACTTGGTAAGGCCAGTTTTATCAAGCATCACTGCCCCCTTGGGTGCCTGTGGAAGCTCCATAGTGGCTGTATAAATTCTCTTCTCCCCTAGTCCACACGCATGGGAAGCCAGAGAAACTGCCACCGGATTGCATTCCCCGTAAACGTGAACGATTGCACATCGCATCACCTGCAGTAGCTTGATAATGTCACACCACCATGTCAGAACTGCCCAAGAAGGTGCCACATTAGTGTGGACAGCAGCAACTAAAACCGCGGAATCTGAAAACACAACAAATATAGGGTCATAAGAAAAAAAGTTTTTTAATGATTAATTTTTACAGAAAAATAAAAAATATAATTATTTATTTGATATCCACGTAAATATTTTTACTGAAAAAATTTTCTGATGTTTGTTTCCTAGTAAAATATTTATTAAAAAATAAATAAAATCTAAAAATAAAAATATATATTCCGCATGTCGATCACCCGATCGCTCGACGCCTGGTCGTCGGGCGTCGAAAGCCAGGTCGTCGGACACAAGGCATCAGGTGTCGGGTCGTTGGGCACCAGACATCAGGCATCAGGCGTCGGACACTAGGTCTCCAGGCCGTGGACGTCGGGTCGCCGGATGCTGGGTCACCAGATGTCGGGTGCCGAACGCCGGCCGCTGGACACCGGACGCTAGTCGCCTAGTTCTGGTCGCCAGGTCTCTGGGCGCCGGCCGCCGAGCGTTGGGTCGTCGGGCGCTTGATGCCAGGTTATCGAGTGCCGGTCGCCATCGCCGAGTGACAGGCACCGAGTTGCCGGTCGCCAGTCGCCGGGAGCCAGTTACTGGACGCCGGGCGCCGAGAGCCAGCCGCAATACGTCGGGTTGCCTTGCGTCGGCCGCCAGACGTTGGGCGGCCGGGCACCAGCCACTAGATGTCGGTGGCCAAGTCGTCAGGCGCCGATCACTGGATGTCGGGTCATCGGGCGTCGGTCGTAGGCCACCGAACGTCAGGTCGTCGGGCACCGGACGATGGATCGTCGGGCGTTAGTCGCCGGATGCTGGTCACCAGATGTCGGGTGCCGAACGCCGGCCGCTGGACACCGGACGCTAGTCGCCTAGTTCTGGTCGCCAGGTCTCTGGGCGCCGGCCGCCGAGCGTTGGGTCGTCGGGCGCTTGATGCCAGGTTATCGAGTGCCGGTCGCCATCGCCGAGTGCCAGGCACCGAGTTTCCGGTCGCCAGTTGCCGGGTAGCCGGGAGCCGGTTACTGGATGCCGGGCGCCGAGAGCCGGCCGCAATACGTCGAGTTGCCTCGCGTCGGCCGCCAGACGTTGGGTGGCCGGGCACCAGCCACTAGATGTCGGTGGCCAAGTCGTCAGGCGCCGATCACTGGATGTCGGGTCATCGGGCGTCGGTCGTAGGCCACCGAACGTCAGGTCGTCGGGCACCGGACGATGGATCGTCGGGCGTTAGTCGCCGGATGCTGGGTTGTTGACCGTCGACCGCTTGATGCTGGGTCGTCGGGCGTTGGGTGCTAGTTGCTGGAAGCCGGCCGCCGAACACTGGGCGTCGGGTCGCCGGGCGCCTGACGCCGAGTTGCTGGATGTCGGCAGCTGGGCACCAGATGCAGGGTCGTCGAGCGCCGGATGTCGAACATCAGATATTGTAGTGGAGATTATAGTGACACTTATAAAAATCTTACATAAAAGAGAAATCTAGGAAAATACTTTATGGAGTTTCATCAAAGATGTCAAAATCTTTAGTTTTATATAAAACATTTTGATGAACTAACTTTTCAGTAGTATCAATAAATAATTATATTTTTTTTTTGAAAATTTTTTTTAACATGAGATTTTACGTTGAAACAAATAGAACCATAACATAACCACATTCCAGGGCAATTCGTAGTCCATCATAGAGTGCTCTTCTTTCTGCAATTAGGCTATGGCCATTGGCCCATGACCATAATAAAAGAGGAAACCCCAATCTGAAGTTCCCCGAGGTGTCCCTGACATGCCCACCTCCTCCACAGATACCCAGATTCCACTTGGAGGCTCCATCTGCATGAAGATTATAATTCACCATTGGCGGGCTCCATTTCATCAAAACTGGCACTGCAAGCTTCACCCTTGGCCTTAGGTTGTAGGACTCCAAAATCCTTACTTGCTCTAGAGAAAGAGGACGTTGAAAGCATAATTTTTCTAAAGCCGCAACAATGAGTGTGCATATGTTCTTTTTATTATCCCGCCTGCTCAATCTTTTACCATCAAAACGGACTGCACATCTATATCAGAGTTTGTTTCTTTTTTATGTTCCCAAGTGCTACAAAAAGTAAGGATGTTAGTAGCCATGCAAACACAGAATTCTGGGATGTGCATGAAGAAGACTTTTGTTGCACTATCTTGGCGCCGTTTGTCTTATGTGAATAGACATTATTTGTCTTACAAATGAGATTTTTTTTCCAAAAAAAAATATATATTGACAAGTATTGCTTAATGAAATGGGCCAGTGATAATGAAATATTGATGCTATAATATTACATTTGAATGTTTGACCAAACTTTTGACAAATGATTTAATTCATATAATAAATGTGTATTTCAATCAAATAGAGAAATTTGACGCGTCAGGCTATCAAAGACTTTATGTAATGACAATAATGATTGTATAATGTGTAACATAATGGTCAAAGTAATGGCCACTTTAGATTCAAATAATATTAATTTAAGTTGCCTTCATAGAAATGCATAATCGATTTATGGAAAACTAGTGCTTAACTTAGAAGAATATTTAATCAATTATCACATACTTGATTTTGTAGGCAAATCTCAATAGTGAAAGCATGAACGATTTAAAGAACATGCATGAAACTTAATCAATTATAAAGCCAATAGTGCTGGTGCGCAAATGAAGACAATCGACTATAGAATAAAAAAGGTGAAACATAATCAATGATACAACTGATAGCAGAAGAGGAGACATGATATAATATTGTACATAGTTGAAGACAATCGACTATAAAATAAAAAAAGGTGAAACATAATCAATGATACAACTGATAGAGGAGACATTATATATTGTACATAGTTGAAGACAATCAATTATTGAGTAGCTGCCACTATTATACATAAGTAAAAGATAATGGATTATACAAAGTGAAACATATGCAATTATACTGCTAGTAGTGTGGACTTAGTCGATTCTACACAGATGAAGACTTAATCGATTATCAAGTTCATATAGTGGCACTAAATCGATTATCAAGTCTCTGGACAAAAATTTTTACACTGAAACATAATCAATTACTGAGTATATGCAGTGAAACATAATCAATTATTGATCTAATAGCTTGAGCACAACTTCATACATAATCGATTATTCGTGTAGACATAGTGATAGTCAATTATCGAGTCTCTTTATGGACTTTGAAATTTTCACACCTTTGAACACAGTCGATTATCATATCTTCATGTGTGGATTTAGAAAACTTTTCTAGTGTTGAAGACATAATCGATTAGTTCATTCACTATATGGACTTGGAAAATTTTGGCATTAAGAAAATAACAGATTATCGGTGTTACTATGTGGACTAAAAAAAAAAAAATCTCTCTCAGAGAAACTTAATTGATTACGAGTTCGTTGAACTTCGATGATTCCCGAGAGAAGCAACATTATCAATTATCGAGCATTTCTATGCGGATTTAGAAACTTTTGCACAGTAGAAGACATAATCAATTATCAACTATACGATTGAAACATAATCGGTTACCTCACACTATGTAGACTTAGAAGACTTTTCACTACAGAACACATAATTGATTAGCAAGTGCATAGAGTGAAACTTACTTGATTAATTGTGTGCATTTGCATGGATCAAGAGAAGCAACATAATCTCCTATCGAGTCTTCCTATGTGAACTTAGATTACACAGTGGAAGACATAATTGATTACCACACACAATGTGGACTTAGAAAACTTTTCACTATGAAATACTGGAATACTTAATGAATTATTGAAAGTATGAAGTAAAACATAATCGATTAATGTGCATTGTGTGTGTTAAAAACTTTTTCGATGGCTTTCTTGATAGGAAACATAATTAATTCTCGATAGTCTAGAGTGAAGTATAATCGATTAAGACATGTACTGTATTGACGTAGAAACTTTTGTAATGCCAAAACATAATCTATTGTCAACCACTTATCTATGGACTTAGAATTTTCTTGATACCACAAGCTAACGATTGTTGTTCACATCTTTGTGGACTTAATCGATTAACATTGTGTTGTGCGGATTTAAAAGTCAAGACTAATTCTCGATAGGGCTTGTGGACACAGAAATTTTTTTGAATTCAAAATGTTGTAAGTTGCACTATAGCTTCCCTAAACATTTTATGTTTTAAGTGATTAACAAAACATCTCTATAATGTTATTGTTTCAAAATTATCTATAACTTCATTCCATCTTATTAATTAAGTCATATGATAGTTTCTCAAAACTTACTAGTAATATGTGTCTTTGAGACAATATTTTTATTGTTCACATACATTGGAAAATCTGTGGACATGTGGTAAATTCTAAGTCTCAAGAACACTGGTATTACAATTCCTATCGATTATGTATCATACTAAAGATAATTTTTTCTAAATACTAGACACAATTATGGTACCAATTAAGTGACTCACGACAATCGACTAAATATACCACTATGTGATGATCAAGAAAATTCTAAGTACTCAGTACTAGATACTACCTATAAATAATTGATTATATGTTTTGACCGTCGATTACATACTCATTGTAGATATAGAAACTTCTCTTAGCACAATAGTGATACCATTGATTGTCACCTCAAAAATCAATTATGTGTTTGCAATGAGTTTGTCGAGTTTTTCTAAGTACCAGACAGTGATCGAGTTAATCAACTATGTTTTGATTCATTATAGGAATAATTGATTATGTTGTTTCAAGAATCGATTAAGTCTCTCTCTATCTCTCTATGCCTCACGCAGAAATTTTTTCGAAGTGTTGCTAGTAAAATATTTCCATTTTCAAGCCTTCAAAATTGACTAACTCCTCACATAAGGAATTATCAATTAAGTCTCTATGTTTATCCAATAATCAATTATTTTCTTTGAGATGTCAACGCTTTCCTTGAGTTGAAATTGTTTTTATTGAATGCTTCAATCAACTTGCTTATGACAAAATCTACTAAGTCCACTAAAGAGTGTAGAATCGATTACTCTGTTCTCCTAAGCAAAATGGCTTCTCCTTTACAAGGAATCACAAGCGATTAAGACATTTTGATAGAATTGACTAAGTCAACATTTGGATTAGTGTGTCGATTACAGTTGATTGAAGATTTTTTTTTTGTTTAATTGACCATGTTTTGGCTAATAATGTTAATGATGATTTGTTTCACATACACATACTTGCTAATCTTTGTTGATCTCATCTTTTCACACACTGAATGATCAAATCATTATTATTTCCAATGATGTGCTAATGACAACCAATTGCATTTAAATCTTGTTCATCATCATGTTCATGCATGAATAATAATTAAATCAATCTTGTTTCATGATGATTTATTTATGACCAGTTTTAAGCACCCATAGATTTATCTCTTGACATAACTTCAAATGTTAATATTTTCTGTCAAGATATAATGTTGTGATACATGATATTTTTGATGCAACATTTTCTATTTGCTCAAATGCTGTAGTTGACATATGCTTATAGAACATTTGCTTGAACTTACTATTTGTTGAGCATCTTGTCAAATGTAGTTTATTTTGAGCAGTACATTTAATGGAGTGTTTGTTTGTCATATCGTAGTAAAGTGACTATCTCAAATAGTACGAGTCTAGTTGGTTTCATACACACTACCAAATCATGCAGGATCATACCTCGCAGGCTACAGTGCTGCAACATTGTAATATCTTTTTAGACATTCCTAACAAATAGGTCTTTTGATTAATGGTATGTGAAGGAAATAACACCTTTGTTAGATAAAGAAAAGCTACAAGCGAGACATGAGAGTTGAAGTTTGAAGGCTTTAGAAATAATCAAGATCTTCAAATGACCATGTCATTCTATGGACTAATTAATCATAACAGATGAGAAGATTAACTTGAACAAACCTAACAGATAGAGAAGAAGAATCTAGATGGAAAGCTTCAACAGTTGAAAAATACAAGTGTCTATAAATATGACCCGAAGCCATGAAAAAGAAAGTATTGAAAAATGAGAGAAGAAAAGAAAAACAACAACAAAGAAAGTAGCCAGTGCATAACATCCATCTTCGCGAGAAAATGGAGATTGAGCCAACACTCTCATTTTTCAACTTTTGTCTCCCAACCTCTACAACACACTGCTCGTGCATTCTTTGAGGAGGCTTCTACTAGGCATCAGCTCTACTTCAATCTACTTCGAGCTACCAAGCTATCAACAATAAGCTTTATTTTTTCTTATCCTTTCTCTCTGTCGAGTTTGGTTGTGAGCTTTCACCTTCTGCCATGTCTATCTTTTTTTAGAAGACACTTTTCTGGCATTTACTTATGCAGAAGTTGGGCCTGCATGCCCATATGTCATTTTTTGAGAGGAAGACCCAAGTGTTGTGGAACCAAGTTGTTTTCCTATGTTGGGAGGAGAACTGACATGGTTGGGGTTCGTGCCCTCCACAAAGGAAGGTTTGGGTGTGGTTTGTGTACCAAGTAGATTTCTCGGTTGGGGCTATTTAGTGAAGACTCAGAGATGGATTTCTTCTGGGGTGTAAACATAGGAGTCTGACGGTACTTAGATTTGAACCTGGTTAAAAAATCTTCGTGTTCTTGTGTGCTTGCATTCCTTGTCTTATATTCCATTGTGCTTACTTATTAGCATTATTTTTAATTTATTAATATTATGATAAAAATCTATTCACCTTTCTTTGGGTCCCTATAGCATGTCCAACATGAAACTCGTTGAAACAATCAAATCAATGGTATGATCGATTAGCAATTGAACATTGATCCATTAAAAACATTTAAAATAGTGAATCAAATCAATTACAACCAATTGAATCCAATTTAAGTGTAAGAGATATGAACATTATATTTATACATACAAAAATTTGTTAATCACTCAACTAATATGACTATTTTTTAATTACTCGAAACTAAATATTGTTAGGACTCCTACTGCAGTGCAACCTACAACACATTTATATGTAATTCTGCCTCGTTTTAAGCATGTTCTACGCTTCTCTCAAGTCTAATGTGTTGTATGTCTTTGATGTAGGAAAATGAGAACTTAGAGTTGTGAAGCTCTCTTGTAGCACCCCGAAAATTTCAATAATTACAAGTCATAGATAAATCAAAATCTAGCAATTAAAAATATTAAACTAGCTAAATACATACACACTATTATCACATGTATGAAAAGTATTTAAAAAACTAAATAAAAATCATGGTTATACCTAAACATGTATATCCAACAATCAACCAAGAAATTTGGGCCAAGGAAACCTCTTGGACCAAAAATAAAATCAAATGAAAATATTAACCTGAAATTTGCAATATTCAAATGGACATAAATAGATGGGTTAAATAAAGTTAATTACACCATTAGTGGGATATTAAATTGGCCCAAATTTGTGTCCCACCATGAAGGAACCTAATGACCTTTCAACCTTAACATGGATGTGAATCCTCAAGATAAAGGAAGGATGGACACAAACTCGGAACCCCCAACTCCTAGTCATAGTAGAACTCCTAAACAACCCTAACTTTATAAATACCACCCATAAACCTCTGGGGAATGAGGTTACAACTTGTTGGGATCGTGAGGAGGCATCAAGGGCTGCTATTGAGGAAGGGATCACCCCCAACGTGATCATTTTCCCCAACTTGAAATCTGCAGCATTTTGCAAACAACTTTGGGTTTATAGCGATCAAAGATAGGTAATTTCAAGCACAAACTAACCAAATCATATACCATCTGAAAACTCTTTGAGTCTGCTTTCATGTGCACCTATTTTCCCCAATTTTTATAGAGGGTGTTGCATGTATTAAGCATTTTGTGTTTCGTCGCACGTTTCTAGGGCTTTTCATGTTCATCTCTTAAATCATGCATCCCTAGGTCATTTTGATCCAAATAAAAGCCATAGAGTTCTTCTACTTCGTGTTTCCGACAACTTTCATGTTGAAGGTTTCATCTAAAAACCTTGGAAATCCATGTTATAAGTCAAAACATGATCATCTGTTGCTTTTGTGTTTTTTGGGTTGATACCCTAAATCACGTCTAGTCTAGTGGACGCAAATATGAGAGACCATATCTCGTCCTTCTGACAGGATGCAACTTCACTTGAAATGCATCACTCCAGGTTGACATGATTCAGACCAGTCTTGACTGAGTCCTGTTCTTGGTACGCATCAAACTGTGAGCCATCTGGTTTTCTGCACCCTAGGTCATACGTGTTTAGTACACTTGAGGTGGTTAACTTTTTTTCCCGCCCCTCAGTCTTCCTGCATGGTTTTGAACATAGGGTCCAAGGAGTGATATGAACGAGTCATACGTACTCGACACAATTCTATCATGAACCGATATTAGTGCGACATACTGTCCTGAGGCAATTCAGTTGATAACGTGTCACCTACCCTTGATGCAGTTTAAACGCATCTCCCTGTTCTGACGTGATTTAAGCGTGCCTTATTTTTTTTCTAGAAGCCTTGTTTTCTCTATTTTAATGTTGGTTAAAGGCCTCAATTGGTCATGACGTGATTTAAAAGCCTTCTAGAGACCATCTTTTATCTTGTCAGTCGTGTTAAGTGTACTATTATAGTCAGTCTAAGTTTGTTCGATGCCCTAAAATATTCTAACCAATGTAAAAGCTTGAACAACCTGAAAATTATTCTAATTGCTCTTAATTATCTTGATTGATATCTCTATCATGTGATTGTTTAATTTCATCTTGATAATCTAGCTTGTTTCATAAACTAAAATTTCATACCTTTAATATGTATAAACTCATGTTGTTATCATCTTGCTTGTTAATTTATTCCATGCTAACGTGTTATTGCTTTCCGCTATATTTTAATGTGATGTTTATGACCTATGCACGATAGGTGGCCTCTTCTTGGCGGATTGGAACCTCTCTATTGGACATTCCATTATGACAACTAGGGACCTTTCTGGTAAGAACTCCATAAGTCTCCATACTCTGTGGATTCCCTCATGGAGACCAAGTTGGTTGTACCATTGAAGTTCCCTGGAGATAGCGTGCACTTCCTTTCTCATCTAGTTTCTCATATAGTCTGATTTTTATACACGTGAAACCAAGTCACTAATGTAAAGATTGAACTAAATGGAAACTATGCTGTTATACTTCCGGATTTCTCTCTCGACACACTACCCTCTTGGAATCATGTTCACTAAACTTGTTATTCTTGAAATCATCATGGATGACATGATACTGCACTATTGACTGACGATTTACTTTGCAGTGGTGTGAGGGCGCATCAACGCCATCTCTGGCTTCAGTTGGGAGGGGAGGGGGCAGCTGGCTCCCTCCCCCTCCCCCATCTTTTTACATGTAATGTTCAGATCTATCTCCAACATTTCTACTCATCTCTGTAGGTTTTTGTTGGTGTCCCGGTGTGAGGGGGGATCTGGCTAAGGTTCATCTCCCTCCTGAAAGGTTGGCTCAAGTGGTAAGGTTTATTGTTGTGTCTCTCCTCTTAGAGAAGGAACTGTGCCTAAAGCCCTTTTGGAGGTGTTATCTAATCTTCGACGAATTGAACTCTGTTTAGGTGTTTTTCATTTTCTTTCAACATAGCGTTGTTTTAATATCCTTTCCCTTGGTGATCTTTTTTCTTCCTTTCCATCTAAACAATATTCTGTATCCAACCTCATCTTACATTTAGATCGCCTCCTTGTGCATTTTTCTTCCCTTTGTGGATTTCTCTTAGATGGCTCTCGTGGGGCCTCGAGTACTTAGCACTCCATCAACCTCTCTCTTGTTAGAAGAGTTTCATCAGAAGTATCCCTTCCATCATGTTTACTGCCGGTCAATGCGTAGCCTTCAAGCGTTCTCTCCTGAGGCGTTCGTTGGAGTTGGGAGCTCAAACTCCAGCTGTGAGACCCGGCCCTCTTGGGCCCATAGCCCTGTCCTCAAGGTCGCGACGGACCCCTTGGTCATGACATTATCACACCAGAGGAGCCGGTTGCAACATGGTTTATGGACACACCCGTCCAAGCCCGTTAAACCAGTAACATTCTTGAACCGAGTCTGTCTCCCTCGAACGGGCCGAAGCCTCGCAAGGGATACCACACACTAGTCCGTGAAAACATAAAGGAACACACCATTGCATTTATAATATACAAGGTTTTACATAGCCACCTTCAAAGAATAAAGGAAAGTACACAAGCCTGGGCATACCCTGAGGTACAACAGGTACAACTGAAGAAAGAAAGCTACACTGCTGGAGGCGCTGGGCCAACACCGCTACGTCGCGGCTCAGAACTGGACGACGGTCAAGAAACCTCCTCCTCGCCCTCGCCTGTGGGGAGTAGGGGTGAGCCTCGCTAGTCACTGGCTCAGTAGGGAACTCCCCCAACACCGAGCAAACCAAACACAAGTACCGAATGCAGTAAATTATGCTAGCAATTTATAGCACAACTCACAGGATATTAAAGCTATAAACAACTCACCACGCTAGCCGACTGCGTAAAATAGCTGTAATAAATAAATGGCAAAACTCCAACACGTGTACGAGCTACGGTAAAGAATGCCACACTCGAGCCACGTAGACTGGTTCGCGACACCAGTAACAGACTCGACAAACAACACAGGTCTACCTCTCAGTCTCGCAGCCACGGACGAAAGGTCCAGCTGCCGCTCCACGTGAAAAAGACAAGCAACTGTGGAGACCAACTAAACACCACCACCTGTGGACCACACGGTCGCAGGCCCATGCCTGGCACCTCTAGAGACCCTGGCCTGGGCTCGCTAGAGTGAGGCACTGGAAAAGGACTAGTCGGGACCAGTGTCGACAACTGGTGTCCGTACCCCCAACTAAGAGCGCGCTACAAGTGACTAGAAACAAACACAAGAGTAACTGTCCCATTGTCATCTTTCCCTCAGCCGGACGTACAACTCAAACAAAGGAGTGAGGGTGTCCAGGATAGACGACACAGACCTCAACGGTACCACACAAGTATCGAGACAAGCCCAGAGCTAACAGCCGGCTCACAGAGCACTTGGGGCACCCAACTGGAGAGGTAACCACGGTAGGCGTCTACTACCTGACACGCACACAGAAACCACGTGCGCACCGCACAAACCACGTGAACCTCACGTAAACCTCGTGTACTGACGGTCCACAACACTTGAACACCACTGCCTCATGTGAACCCTAAGTCCACAGCAAACTACTAGCTAGCTACGTAACCTGTGAGCTAGCCTCGTAAACCACGGCTTCCCAGAGCGCCACAAGTGCCAATGCACTGCTCATTAACACTGAGCATGCCGATAACGATAGTCGGATAGTCACATGTGTAAACCATGCACAAACAGGGCCTCTGGGCCAAGTCGCGACAACCCAATGGGTCGCCTTCAAAAAATGTCGCCACGACATGTCGCCTTCAGATCCAGAACGTGACCTACTTACTGTCGCCTCCTGATCCTTAACGCGACACATCGCTGTGTCGCGTTCAGGACTCGACATAGGGACCCGCCACCTTATCAGGCGGGAACCCTATCCAGGCTCTCTCTATGAAAGCCCATTCACACCATACAAACCACCCTTAATTCTTCGTTTTCATGCTTTTGTCAATACCTAAGCATGGTATCTAAGGTTAGAAGCGCATTAAACTGATTGAAAACCTATCCCTTGTGATTTACACCCCAAAAATAGGAAGAGTTCACCTACCTTCGTGAAGAACGCGTTATGCAGCGATCTCCCGGCGTTTCCCCTGCTTCTCCGGACTCCCTGCAGCGAGGACACGCCGAAGACGCCAAAACCCAGCAGAAATCGCCACAGCTTCTCCCCCTGGCCAAGCAGAACCCTTGTGCGTTCTGCTTGGCTGGGTTTATTTAAAAACCTGCAGCGGTTCAGAACGCAACGCATCGTGGCATCGCGATTAGGTCGCGATAGACCTGAGCGTCGCCTTCCCAACACCCGCTGCCCTGAGCGCTACACGTGGTGCACATGCAGACACTCAACACTTCAATACGGCCACATGAACGTGACGGCCACATAACCCGACGACCACCTCTGTCGCGTTAAGAATGCGACGCATCGTAGGCCCAAACTGTCGGCCCAGTAAGCCCCAGAAACACACACACACAAGCCACATTGGCCTCACATTGGCCACCACAAGCGCTAAACACACGATCCACGAGGATCCGAAAACGCGTGATTTACATTACTATCATCTAAAAAGAAATTTTGACCTCGAAATTTATAATACAATTTCACATATAATGTACACATACATTTACAAATACTATCATTTAAAAGATTTAAAACATTACTCGAACAAGTAAGGATATCCTTTAGCCATTTCGTCGGCTAACTCCCAAGTATCCTCACCACCCAGCCTATTTTCCCATCTGACTTTAACTAACTCAATTTCCTTATTTCGCAACTTTTTCGTCTTGCGACCAGTAATTTGTACAGGATATTCTGGCATGGACATGTCCGATCTTAAATCACTTCTTTGATAACTGATTATTTGTGCTGGGTCCTCAATACACTTCTTTAACATGGAGACATGAAAGATATCATGAACATCTGCAAAATCTGCTGGCAAATCTAGTCTATACGCTGTCTCCCTAATTCTTTCCAACACCTGGAGGGTCCCACATATCTCGGACTCAGCTTTCCCTTCTTACTGAATCTCATAATACCTTTGCTAGGAGAAATTTTTAGAAAAACATAATCTCCAACTTCAATTGAAGTGGCCTTCTCCGATTATTAGCATAACTTTTCTGCCTACACTGAGCTGTTTGCAATTTTTCCTTATAAACTTTACAACTCTGTAGTTTGCTGACTAACTCAGGGCCCACTAACTGCCTCTCTCCCACTTCATGCCAATTTAAAGGTGTTCTACATGGTCTTCCATATAAAGTTTCATACGGTGCCATCCCAAGGCTGGTATGGTAACTATTATTATAAGCAAATTCCGCCATACCCGAATGATGCTTCCAGCTACCACCCCAAACTAAACAACAAGCTCGCAACATATCTTCAATTGTCTGGATAGTTCTCTCTGTTTGACCATCCGTCTGCGGGTGGTAAGCTGAGCTATACCTCAACTCAGTACCAACAACTCTCTGCAGGCTTCTCCAAAAACCTGAAGTAAATCTGGGATCTCTATCAGATACAATTGACTTCGGAACACCATGAAGTGGAATAATTCTATCAGCGTACACTTTTGCTAATTTATCCACTGGCCAAGACATACTCACTGGCACTAATCTGCACACTTTAGTCAGTCTATCCACAAACACCCATATTCCATTATGACTTGATAATGTTCTCAGTAGGCCTGCCACGAAGTCCATAGCAATATCATCCCACTTCCACTGCGGAATGGGTAACAGTTGCAATAGACCTCCAGGCTTCTGATGCTCTGCCTTAATTTGCTGACACACAGCACATCTTGAAACAAATTCAGCTATTTCCTTTTTCATATGAGGCCACCAGAAATACTTCCTCAGATTCTGGTACATCTTAGTACTGCCTGGATGGATAGTGTACCAGGATTTATGTGCCTATTCTAATACTCTTTGCTTCATTTCTCTTTCTGCTGGTACAAATAACCTGCCTCTGAGCCTGACCACACAATTATCATCAAGGGTAACTCCTTCCATTTTCACAATTTCGGCTAAATTTGCATCTGCTTTCTGAGCTTCAACAATCTGCCAATACAAGACGCTCTATAGTATTACTACTGCTAGTACTGCCCGCCGCTGACTACTCGGCACGTACAAGGAGTTTTTTGCTATCTCCTCATACAACTTCCATTCTTTAATCATCATGTGACTTACATAGCTTTCCTTCTTAAGGCATCAGCAACAACATTGGCCTTACCCGATGGTAAGCCAAATTAAAATCATAATCCTTTAAATATTCCACCCATCTACGTTGGCGAAGATTTAAATCCTTTGAGAGAAGATATACTTTAAACTTTTATGATATGTAAAAATTTCAAATCTTTCGCCATTCAAATAATGCCTCCACATTTTCAAAGCAAACACAACTGTTGCCAATTCTAAATCATGGGTGGGATAATTCTCTTCTACTGGCTTCAATTGCCTGGACGCATAGGCTATCACTTTGCTATGCTGCATTAACTTACTAGCCCCCCTCTTCTAGATGCATTTGTATACACAACAAATCCACCACTTCCTGCCGGTAGTGTCAATATCGTGCTGTAGTGAGCCTTTTCTTTAATTCCATAAAACTTCTCTGACACTCCCCGGACCACACAAATGGCACACCCTTCCTAGTCAGTCTAGTCATGGGTGCCGCAATCTTAGAAAAATCTTGTATGAAGCGCCTATAATAGCCTGCCAGCCCAAGAAACTTCTAATCTCTAATTATCTTAGGCACTCCCACTTCCCACTTCATCACCGATTCCACTTTACTTGGATCGACTGCCACTCCATCTGCCGAGATGACATGACCCAAAAATTGAATTTCCTTCAACCGAACTCACACTTACTAAATTTAGCAAACAACTGATTATCTCTTAATATTGAAGAGTAAACCTCAAATGAGCAGTATGCTCCTCTTCAGAGGCTGAATAAATCATAATATCATCTATAAAGACCACAATGAATTGGTCTAAGTACGGATGAAAAATTCTATTCATCAGATCCATGAAAGCTGCAGGAGCATTGGCCAGCCCAAACGACATAACCACAAATTCATAGTGACCATATCTAGTCTTGAAAGCTGTTTTATCTATATCCTCCTCTCTGATTCTCAATTGATGATACCCTGACCTCAAGGCAATTTTAGAAAACACCTTGGCTGACTGCAATTGATCAAACAAATCATCTATTCTTGTCATGTGCGTACAACGTTGACGCGACCTGGCAGGTCGTCGCGTTCTGGTTTTCCCGATCTTTGAGGTTTGACCACTTTTGGTGTTGCGCTGGGGTAGGGCATCGCGACATGGTCACGACCCGCTGGGCGTCCACGACAAGGTCGTTGTCGCGCTGGCCCGACCTGTCACATCTCTGGCCTATCGGTTCAAATCGAGGCAGGAGAACCCTTTCCCCCTCACTCCTTCTTCTTCTCTTCTTCCTTCTTCTCCCTCCTCTGAGCCCCTTTGCTTCTCCGGTGATTCTTGGGTGTTCTTGGCGAGGAGGTGACACCCCGTTCATGTAGGCGGCGTCTGTGTGATGCTAGGAGTGAGGAGGAGGTGGCCATTCCGACGTGAAGGCCCCAACGGATCGACTCTACTTCTTGAGGTAGGGACCCTTGTCTTCCTCTCATTCTAGCATGCTCCTCTTCCCCTCTAGATCCTTGTTTCTCCATGATTTCGGGGTTGTGGGGTGTGAGAGATCCATGCTCGCGGTGAGTGAGGTTTCCTTTGAGCGTAGATTTCCCTGTGGTGCATGATTCGTGGGGTTTGAGGGTGGTTTGGTATTTACAAGCTTTCCTACATGTTTCTTGTGCTCCCCTCCCCCTTGATATGTGTTTGTATTGGTTTCTGGGGTGGTCCTTGGGAGGACTATACCGGGAAGCCCCTTGGCTGAGATCGCGATCGGTATAGGGGGTCGTGATGATGTCGCATCCGGTGCGGCCGCTACGACATCATCGCGTCGCTCTGAGGCGTCATGACATGGTCGCGACTATCCTTGGTATCACGACAACATTAGAGACATGTAAGTTTTGCGGAGTTCTGTCTTCTCGTGGAGTCTTTGCCGTTTATGGTTCTTTCTGTATCCATGGCACCAGTGCTAATTTCCTAGCATGGCCCTACACTAGTTGTTCGCCCGGTGCTCGGCACCTGAGGGCTTGTCCCGTGAGAGAGGTTGTTACTGTTTACCTGAGACCCCCATCCTCGTGCGCCTTAGAGGGAGCGTTTGGGGCAACGAGTGTACTCGAGTCGGGGACTCTGGAGTAGAGGGGAAAACGGTGGTTAGGACAATGACGTCGAGTCATTTGCAGAGCTCTCTTGGTTGGTCTGGGACACTGAGGATGGCCAGATTTCTACTCGGTGTAGACCAGTCAGTCCTTCTTCTCACTGCCTCGCTCTTTGTGGCCCCGGAACCCCCTAGAAAGGCCAGGTGTGGGACCGTAGTCCGGCTAGACTATGGCAGTTACTGTTGTGTTACTTGTGTTCCTGCCCCCTCTTTGACGAGAGTGGAGGTTTGGACCTGGGTCGAGGGTAAGACGTCAGTGGACGCTCCTGACTGGTTGACTAGTGATAGTGGTTTCCATAGCTAGTGTCTCTTGTCCAGGCAGGGTTCTCTCTTTCTGTGTTGCCAGTCGTGTGGTGGTCACGACGTGTAGGTCGTGCAGAGTTTCTGACCGCGGTGTCTTTTCCGTACCGTTGCTAGTTAATTAGCTTTGCCTTCCGTGCTTTACTGTGTAGCTTAGAATATATAGAATTGTTGTCATTTATGTTGATTATATATTCTTTCCCGCCTGTTAGAGCCAGTAGGAGATTGGTAGTCTCTACTGAGCTTCTGTTGTGAAGCTCATCCCTTCCTTTTCTAGGTGAGACTTCTCAAAATGGCTGGGTGCGCGTGGGGCAGAGGAGGCAAGGCGATAGTCGTCGTCCCCATAGCTAGCAGTGGTATCCCCTTTAGTTGTACTTCACCCTTGGGGTATGCCCCTAAGGGCTCTGTCATTCCCCTTTTTACTTGTACTAGTTGTGTGTGTTGGGACTATACCAAGAGCGATACGCTGCGATCTCGCTCTTATTTTTGCTTCCGCATGTGTGCTCCTAGTTAGTAGTTGACATTTATTTCCTTTACATGTTCTGTTAGACTTGTTTTATAGCCCTTCCAGGTCTCTGGATCCGTGGGCGACGGTCGTGAAAATCAGGTCCTCGGCTTGGGCCTAGGGGCAGGTTCTCGGGTCGTTATAGTTGGTATCAGAGCGAGAGTCTAACAGGACTTGTAGTGGGTTTAAACTGCAACAGGAAGTCCCAACAGTAGTACAAGTACACTGCTAACCACCCGAGTTAGTGTCGTTAACCTTGTTGGTTGTGTGCCGTGCAGGATATGGCTCCACGCAGATGTAGGCAGACCAGAGAGCTAATGGAATAACAGGGTGAATTAGATATGCCAGTGCCAGGCCAGGTTCAGGAGGATGATTCAGCAGAGGAGTCTGTGGCACAGCCTCAGGAGGCAGCAGCAGCAACAGCGGGTGAGCAGCAGCAGCAGTGGTACCAGCCCCCACCACAGCAGTATGCAGATTGGTTCCCTATGGCCGAGCATTCTTCAGGGCCATGTTCCAGAGGCCATGGCAGCCAGGGCAGATGGCAGTAGGAGGTTAGCCACCAGTACCTCCCCCAGCAGTATCAGAGCAGCAGGCAGATCCGCAGGTGGAGTAGCTAACAGTTCAGCAGGCGTCAGGTACTAGGAGTACCCGGTCAGTAGGAGGAGGATGGTTATCACTGAGGACAGGACCGCCCTCTTGGAGAGATTCCTGCGTCTCCGACCATCGATGTTCTTCGGCGACTATGACCTAGACAAGCTGAGAGTTGGACGCACGAGCTGGAGCGTACGTTCGAGACCATGGAGTGCGCCGAGGAGGATCAGGTCAGATTGGCAGTGTATCAGCTCAAGGGACCAGCCGATGAGTGGTGGAGAGTTCAGAGGTAGACACACTTCCCAGGGCAGCGTTTGGATCAGGTTTCTTAGCAGAGGTTCTTGGAGGTCTTCCACGGCGAGTACTTTCCTGACTATGCTCTACGTGAGAGACGAGATCAGTTTCATGAGTTGGCTCAGAGTGATTTGACAGTTGCTCAGTATCACCAGAGGTTCATCAGGTTGTTGAGGCACGTTCCTCATGTTGCCGGCAGTGAGCAGGCTTGTGTAGAGAGGTTTATTGCATGACTGTGGCCAGATTTGCAGTGGGGCGTGACCGCTCACATGTGTGCCACTTTGGGAGTGGCAGTGGCTAAGGCCACCGCCTTGGAGAGAGAGACTTGGCAGCCCCAGTAGCAGCAGGAGCAGGGAGGAACTTCTTTCAGGACCACACTATACCAGTGTCCCGCAGGTAGTCGTGGTAGTGCGACTTCTTCTTCTTCTGGCTCGGGCAGTTCGGGTAGTTCTGGTTTGCGCTGGAGATTCAAGTAGATGACCACTCGCAGGGGTGGACGGGGTCGGCAGCAGAAACGCCAGTCGAGGTTTGTAGAGCAGTTGGTCCAGCAGGGAGCCGAGCAGGGCAGGCAGGAGGCGATTTGTTACACTTGTGGTTTGCCAGGCCACTTCAGGAGGGATTGCCCGGTGGGGCAAGTTCAGCAGCCACAGAAGCCAGTGCAGTACAGTCAGCAGTTGTCATAGTTTCAGTACCCTCCACAGCAGCAGGCACCCCGTCAGCAGTAGCAGGGGTAGTACCTTCAACAACCTCAGCAGTTTCAGCAGCATCTGCAGCCTCACCAATTTCAGTCGTACCAACAGCAGCAGTATTTTCCACAGCACTAGAAGCAACCCCAGCAGGCGCTGCAGCATGGGCATGGTTGCGGTCGTGGCCGAGGCGTCAAACCTGGTTATAGGTACTTTTCCTATCCTTGGTAGAGCTACTCGTGTTCTAGTTGATCCTGGTGCTTCTCTTTGTTTGCTTCCAAGGAGTTTTATGAGTCATTCGTTCATCACCACCTGAGAGGCATGTGATGTGATGGTCGATCTTCCATCCAGTGATTACGTGCATTCTTTCGGCTACCTTGAGGGTGTCACAGTTGAAGTCCAGAGACCCAGTTGCTAGCCAGGTTATACGCGTTGCAGCTTCGTGACTTCGACGTCATCCTTGGCATGGACTGGTTGGAGGCTCACTCGGCTGTGGTGGATTGTCAGCGGAAGACCGTGCTATTTGAGATACCTGAGATCCCGGTCTTTGTTTCCGAGGTATCCGGTTTACCCGTCGACCTTTTATTTCTTTCTATAGAGCTCGTCATTGATCCTGATGGTTTTATGGCATATCTTGCTTCTGTGTGTTCCTTGGAACCTAGCAGGTCATCAGATTTTGATGTACCTGTTGCTTGTGCGTTTTCTGATGTTTTTTGGAGGATCTACCTAAGTTACCGCCTGAGCAGGAGGTAGAGTTCTCCATTGAGCTTTTGCCTAGTACGATGCCTTTGTCTAAGGTACCATACCGGATGGCTCCGACTAAGTTATGCGAGTTGAAGCGTCAGTTGTAGGAGTTGCTTAAGTTGGGTTTCATCTGCCTGAGTCATTCGCCGTAGGGCGCGCCAGTGTTGTTCGTGAGGAAGAAGGATGGCAACTTTGTGCATCGATTACAGGCAGTTGAACCAGGTAACAGTGAAGAACAAGTATCCGTTGCCCAAGATCGACGATTTGTTTGATCAGTTGCAGTCAGCTAGAGTGTTTTCGAAGATTGACTTGAGATCGAGTTACTACCATCTGAGGATCAGAGAGTCAGATATTGGCCTGATAGCTTTCCGTTCGAGGTACGGTTACTTTGAGTTTGTCGTGATGCCATTTGGGCTCACGAATGCGCCAGTAGCTTTTATAGATTTGATGCACAGAGTTTCAGTGAGTACCTGCAGGTTTGTGGTCATCTTTGTAGATGACATTTTGGTCTACTCGGCTTCTAAGGAGGAGCACGAGGTGCTCTGAGGATCGTGTTAGAGACGTTACAGAGTCACCAACTTTATGCCAAGTTCGACAAGTGCAAATTTTGGCTGAGAGAGGTGCACTTTCTCGAACACGTGATCTCAGGTTCAGGTGTGGCAGTGGACCCTGCCAAGGTTGAGGCAGTGTTGTCTTGGGAGCAGCCCACTTCAGTGTCAGAGGTTCGCAGCTTTCTGGGTTTGGCAGGCTATTATAGGAGTTTATATCCAGGATTTTTCCAGAATTGCAGAGCCGTTGACCAAATTGACCAGACTTGAGCCAGATTCGTTTGGAGAGAGGACTGCGAGCAGAGTTTTCAGGAGCTGAAGAGGAGGTTGACTTTAGCGCCACTGTTGGTCTTGCCGTCAGGTAGCGGAGGTTTTGTGGTCTACACAGACGCTTTGAGATCAGGTTTGGGTGCAGTGCTGATGCAGCATGGTGGGGTCATTGCCTATGCTTCTCGGCAGTTGAACAACCATGAGGAGAACTAACCTAATCATGACTTCGAGTTGGCAGCAATGGTGTTTGCTCTGAAGTTGTGGAGGCACTATTGTACGGTGAGACGTTCGAGATTTTCACCGACCATCAGAGTTTGTAGTACATCTTCACTCAGACGGATTTGAACTTGAGGTAGCGCAGATGGATAGAGTACTTGAAGGACTACGACCTTACCCTCCTATCACCCGAGAAGGGCTACGTCGTGGCGGATGCTTTGAGCAGGCGAGTTCGCTTGAGTTCGTTGATGGTCAGAGAGTGGAGGTTGTTTGAGGACTTGTCCCAGGGAGTTTTCTGCCCTTCGTGGTACATGGATCGTGCAGTGATGACCAGTTTTTCAGTTCGCCCGTCAGTGTACCATCAGGTGCTGGAGGCACAGCAGGCAGATTCAGAGTTGGCAGATATTTTACAGATGCCAGATGTTGAACTGGACAAGGATAGTGAGGTCAGGTTCAGAGGTAGATTGTACGTCCCTTGTGATGCATGGCAGGTGCTGTTGTCAGAGGCACATCAGTCGAGGTATGTTGTTTGTAACGTCGCGTGTCTTTCGGATCTTCGTGGATCTGTCTTTAGTGGTTGTGATGGCTATCGTGAGACCATGTGGTTTGGTGTGGTACGTGTGCGAGTTTCAAGGGCTTATTAGGCCGATAGTCTGGGCCTGTAGCACCCCAGTGTCTCAGCCTGTCATCGCAACAGGAAGGAGTGTCGCATTATGAACGCGACCGAGGTGGCCGGCACGTTCTTGTTGCCGCTTTGTGGTGCTGATCATCTGCATGTGCACCATGTGTCGAGAGCTGGGCGACCTATGGACGTCAGCCTTGGAAAGGCAACGCCTAGGTCCGTCGCGATCAGGTCGCGACGCGACGATACGTCGCGTTTCCAACCGCTGGGTGTTTTTTAAGAAACCCCAGCCAGACAGAACTACAGTGAGTTCTGCTCAGCCAGGGGAAGGGGAGGTACAACGATTTTTGCGGAATCCATGTTTTCGGCGTGCTCGTGCCGTGGGAAGCTCACGTGTAGCGAGAGAAACGCCGGGGGAGCGTTGTATCGCGTGTTCTTTGTGAGTAGGGTGACTCCTCCCATTTCCGGGGCGAGCATCGCGTGAATGCAGGTTTGATCAGTTTAATGCTTTCTACACAATAGATATCATGCCTAGGACCCATTAAAGCATGAAAAAGACCAATTAAGGGTGGTTTGCATGGTATAGGTTGGTAATCCGTGGAGGGGATCCCAGATTAGGGTTTTCGTCTGCTAAGGCGACGGAACCCCCTGTCGCGATCAGGTGGTGACGGGCCGATCCGTCGCATTTAGTTTATGAACGCGACTTGTTTGTATGTCGTGTTATGTGTTGAAGGCGACCTATCGGGTCGTCGTGGTCTGAAGGTGACACAGGTCCATGACGCGATCACAGCTGAGTGATCTGAATGTGCATGATTTATGTGATGTGATTATCCGATTATTTTATTCGATGTATTTGGTAATGTCGAGTAGTGCATTGGCGCCTGTAGCGCTCTGGGAGCGCATGTTTATGAGGCTAGCATGTTGGTTTCATAGCTAGCTAGTGGTTTGTGTGTTAGCGTGGTATGCACGCGAGTTGCACTGTGTTCACATGTTGTGGACAATTGTTACTTGAGATTTACGTGACGTTTCACGTGGTTTGTGTGTGGCGTGCACATGGTTCTATGTGCGTGGCAAGTAGTACGACGCCTACTGTGGTTACCTCTCTAGTTGGGTGCCCCAGGTTCTCTGTGAGCTAGGCTGTTAGCTCGGGGCTTTTCCCCAGTACTTGTGCTGTACCGTCGAGGTATGTGTCGTCTGTCCTGGACACCCTCACTCCTTTGTTTGAGTTGTACGTCCGGCTGAGGGAAAGACGACAGTGGGACAGTGACTCTTGAGTTTGTTTTTAGTCACTTGTAGCGCACTCTTAGTTGGGGGTACGGACACCGGTTGTCGACACTGGTCCCCAGCTAGTCCTTTTCCAGTTTCTCACTCTAGGGTGCTCCGGCCAGAGACCCTAAAGGTGCAAGGCATGGGCCTGCGGTTGTGTGTCCACAGGAGTGGTGTTTAGTTGGTCTCCACAGTTGTTTGACTTTTTCATGTGGAGCAGTAGCTGGACCTTTCGTTCGTGGCTGTGAGACTGAGAGGTAGACCTGTGTTAGTTTGTCCGAGTCAGTCACTGGTGTCGCGAACCAGTTCACGTGGCTCGTGTGTGGCGGTATCTATTGTAGCTCGTACACCTGTTTGGGTTTGCCATTTATTTATTACAGTTGCTTTACGTAGTCGGCAAACGGTATGCCCCAGGCTCCTGTATTTTCTAGTACTTTTGTTGAAATTTGGCTATGTAAATCTTGTACACTATATATGAGTTGGTGAATCATATATGTGATCAGGTGTGTTCCTTTGTGTTTTCACGGACGCGTGTATGATATCCCTTGCGAGGCTTCGGCCCGTTCACGGGAGGCAGACTCAGATCAAGTTCGTTAGTGGTTTAACGGGTTTGAACGAGGCATTCCATCACAGTTGGTATCAGAGTGAGGTTCGTGTAAATATAAAGGAACTGGGAAATTATATAGCCATATTTCTACATTTGTACACTGCTGGTAGTTGGCCTGGTTTCTAATGATTTGTTGTTATGTTTGTGGATGGTGTTCTGTTTGTGCAAAAGTTTGAGATGGCTAATAGAAGGGATTAGGGTGGTGGAGGAGAGGACCCTGAAGAGTCCACTCAGCATATGATTGAGAGGATTTGGGAAAGCCTTACTGATATTCTAGTGAGGATGGAACAGCAGGCACCGGTACCTCCAGCAGCAGTACCACCAGTTGCTGAAGTATCCGTGGCCCCTGTTGCACCACCGCCAAGGGTGGAGGTACCCTATGTGGCACCTGTACCACCACCAGTAATGGCAGCAGAAGAGCCAGTGATGCAAGTTGAAAAGTTTTTGAGGTTACAACTGCCCACTTTTACAGGAGGGCCGAATCCAGATACAGCAGAGCACTGGATTCATGAGGTTGAAAGGGTCTTTACGACCATGAGGTGTCCAGCAGCGGATAAAGTTGTGCTAGCCACATATCAGCTGAGAGGCTTTGTGCAACAGTGATGGCATCTGAAGATGCAGACCACCTTTGCAGGCAGGACAGAGGAGGTTATTACTTGGCCGGAATTTCTCGAGGCATTTAATGACACATTCTTTCCACTTCAAGTGCAGCAGGCGAAAAGAGAGCAATTCCGGACACTTCAGCAAGGTAATACCTCAGTTTTAGAATATCAGATGCGATTTATGGCACTTAGCCGATATGCACCTTATGTAGTATCGGATAATGCTATGATGGTTGAATATTTTATTCGGGGTTTAAGAGAATAGTTGCAGAATGCGGTAATACCGTTAATGTGTAGATCAGTTGAGGAAGCAGCCCAGAGAGCAGCTACTCTTGAGAGATCTATTCAGGCTCATCAGGCAAGTGGGTCAGGTTCAGGTAGTTTTCGGCTACCTCAGCAGGCAACAGGAGTTAGTAGGGAAAGGCTCCAGCAGGACCTTCTTCTTCAGGTTTTGGTAAGTGGGGTCAGAAATTAAAGCAAGTATTCAAGGCAAAGGAAGAGGAAGAGGGGGTCGTCAACAGTTTCAGCAGGGGCGTGGTTACACGCCAGAGGTAGAAGAATCGCAGCAGAGTACTGCCAGGCAACCCACTATTCCACCAGGTTACAGATGTTATAATTGCAATCAACCAGGGCATTTGATCCGCAATTGCCCTTATCTAAGAGAATATGGGTATGGTAGAGGTGTTTAGCAGTAGCCCCAACAGCCTTTAGCAGGTCGTGGTGGAGGTGTACCGCAACAGCGAGGTAGAGGCCGGGTTATGGCTATCACCCGTGCCCAGGCAGAGGCATCGAATATGATAGAAGGTATTATACCATTTATGATTATTCAAAAAGAGTTTTATTTGATTCGGGTGCCTCTTATTCTTTTATTTTCGAAGAATTCCTGAATTGTATGACTCATCTTTTGGAAGAAAAGTCTTGTGAGTTGGTAGTGGAGGTTCCTTCTGGTGAGTTTATGCACACTTCGAGCTACATAGATGAAGCTCCTGTTGTGATTGGAGGGAACCAGATGTCGGATCGGTATATGCCCTGCAATTGATAGATTATGATATTATTTTGGGAATGGATTGGCTTGAGACCTATGGAGCAATGTTAGATTGCATAAAGAAAAGGATCAGGTTTTGTCACCTAATGGTGCGGTGTTTGAATATCAAGGTATGCCTTTTTATACTCCTAAGTTTATAATTTCTACAATTAGAGCTAGATAAATGCAGGATGTGTGGCTTATTTAGCTTCAGTGAGTCTGATAGAGGCTAGTCAGTCAGTGGAAGTTGTTCCCGTGGTTAGGGAATTTGCCGATGTTTTCCCAGAAGATTTGCCTGGTTTAGCTCCACATAGAAAGGTGGACTTTACTATTGAGTTGCTGCCAGGTACCATGCCGATCTCTAAAGCACCATATCGGATGGCACCAGTAGAGCTTAAAGAATTGAAAAAGCAATTATAGGAGTTATTGCAGAAAGGGTTTATTAGACCGAGTCATTCCCCGTGGGGAGCACCGGTGTTGTTTGTGAAAAAGAAAGATGGTAGTTTTCGCATGTGCATAGATTACAGGAAGTTGAATGATGTGACCATTAAGAATAAGTACCCATTACCGAGAATAGATGATCTGTTTGATCAGTTGTAGTCAGCAAATATATTTTCTAAAATTGATTTGAGATCTGGGTACCATCAGTTAAGGATTAAGGAGGAAGATATAGATAAAACAACGTTTAGAACTAGATATGGTCACTATGAGTTTGTGGTTATGCCATTTGGGCTAACCAATGCTCCTGCAGCTTTTATGGATCTGATGAATAGAATCTTTCATCCGTATTTGGACCAATTTATTGTGGTCTTTATAGATGATATTCTGATTTACTCAGCATCTGAAGAGGAGCATGCAGCGCATTTGAGATTTGCCTTGCAGTTATTAAGAGATAATCAGTTGTTTGCCAAATTCAGTAAGTGTTAATTTTGGTTAAAGGAAATTCAGTTCTTGAGTCATGTTATATCAGCTGAGGGAGTGGCAGTTGACCCAAGTAAAGTGGAAGCAGTGATGAGATGGGAAGTGCCTAAGACAATTACGAAATTAGGAGCTTTTTGAGGTTAGCAGGCTATTATAGGCGTTTCATTCAAGATTTTTCTAGATTGCGGCACCCATGACTAGACTGACTAGAAAAGGTGTGCCATTTGTATGGTCTGGTGAATGTCAAAGAAGTTTCATGGAATTAAAGAAGAGGCTTACAGCGGCACCTGTATTGACATTACCAACAGGTAATAGTGGTTTTGTTGTGTATACAGATGCATCTAGAAGGGGCTTGGCGTAGTGCTAATGCAGCATAGCAAGGTAATAGCTTATGCGTCCAGGCAATTGAAACCAGCAGAAGAGAATTACCCCACTCATGATTTAGAGTTAGCAGCAGTTGTGTTGCCTTAAAGATATAGAGGCATTATCTTTATGGTGAAAGATTTGAAATTTTTACAGATCATAAAAGTTTAAAAATATCTTTTCCCAGAAAGATTTGAATCTCCGTCAGCGTAGATGGGTGGAGTATTTAAAGATTATGATTTTAGTTTGGACTTACCATCGGGTAAGGCCAATGTGGTGGCAATGCCCTAAGCAGAAAATCATACTTAAGTCAAATGATGATCAAGGAATGGAAATATATGAGGAATTAGCAGAGAACTCCCTGTATGTGCCAAGTAGTCAGCGACTGGCAATATTAGCTAGCAGTGTTGTGGAGCCGTCGCTATATTGGCAAATTGTTGAGGCTCAAAAAGTAGATGTGAATTTAGCTAAAATAGTGAAAATGGAAGGAGTTGCTATTGATGATAACTGTAACATCGCGTGCTTTTGGATCCATGCGGATCGTGTGTGTTGTGGTTGTGGCAGCCGTTGTGAGGCCAGTGTGAGTCGGTTGTGTGAAATGTAGGGTGTGGATGTGTAGTTTGTCCAGTGCAGCGCAGGGTTGGTCCGAAAATAGAATAGGACCTGCTGCTGTCCTGTTGGAATTGGCGGCCAGGTGTGGCCGTTGACCTGTTGGCGTCCAGCTTAGTGGACGTTTACTGCATGAACTTGGCGGCAGTAGATGTGGACGCAGAGGGTGGCGGTTGCTGTTGGCGGCATGGGGTTGACGCCAACTGAGAATGGTGCAGGTTATAGGCTCACCCGAGGGCAGTTCTTTCAGCTCTCACTCATTCCCTCTTGCCCCAGCTTGCTGCCCCCGAGTCTTTGAAGATTCCAACAGGTACCGAGGAGTAGTTGGACGATCAGAAACACCGCGGCATCGTTGAATTACGCGAGGAAACGTCGCGGCGTGGTGCAATTCGCGTGGGAGCTCGCGGAGGGCTCGGCGTGAACCGGGGGATTGCAGGAGATTCTAACGCGTTCTGAGGTAGGGGACGAACCCGTAGCTTCATAGAAACATTAAAACACATCTAACCACTTGAAACACATGATAATCCACGTTTGAATAGAGTTGCACCATGCGGGATAAAGGGTGGTTGAGTTATTTAATGTTCAGAGCATGTTTTAGTGGGTTGTATTGGGTTCTAGCATGCGAAAGGAATTGCATTTGCATGTTTTTCAGTAGTTAGAACAGTTAGAAAACCCGCAGAGCCAGATTAGGGTTTCTGCAGGGTTTATGGCCGAAGAACTTGGCGTCAAGATCGCTTGTCGCCAAGATCCTCAGCCAGGAGGTTAACGGCCAGGCCCCTTGCCGTTGACTCCCTGTAAGCGGCAGTCGATGTGGCCGCCTACTTCTATATGAGCAGAAATGACTAGTACAATAATTATCGATAAGCATGTGTGTTGACGCATGAGGTGCACTGAGTGCACTTGGTTTACATGTTTAGCATACAAGGTATGCTATTAGTTGTTTACTTCGGTGACTGCGCGTTGTGTACGCGAGTCAGTTAGGTTCACCTGTGTGGACCAGTGGTTACTTGTGGTTTACGTGAGGTTCACGTGGTTTGTGTGTGACGTGCACGTGGTTCTGTGTACGTGGCGAGTAGTACGACGCCTACCGTGGTTACCTCACCAGTTGGGTGCCCCAGGTTCTTTGTGAGCCAGGCTATTAGCTCGGGGCTTTGTCCCGGTACTTGTGTTGTACCGTCGAGGTCTGTGTCGTCTGACCTGGACACCCTCACTCTTATGTTAGAGTTGTACGTCCGGCTGAGGGAAAGACGACAGTGGGACAATGACACTTGAGTTTAGTTTTAGTCACTTGTAGCGCGCTCGTAGTTCGGGGTACGGACACCAGTAGACGTACTGGACCCCAGCTAGTCCTTTTCCAGTGCCTCACTCTAGCGAGCCCAGGCCAGGGTCTCTGGATGTGCCAGGCATGGGCCTGTGACCGTGTGGTCTGCAGGTGGTGGTGTTTAGTTGGTCTCCACTTGCTTGACCTTTTTACGTGGAGCGGCAGCTGGACCTTTCGTCCGTGGCTGCGAGACTGAGAGGTAGACCTGTGTTAGTTGTCCGAGTCAGTTTCTGGTGTCGCGAACCAGTTCACGTGGCTCGTGTTGGCTGTCTCTACTTTAGGTTGTACACCTGTACTGGTTTGCCGTTTAATTATTACTGTTGTTTCATCGTAGTCGGCAGACGGTGAGTACTTTTACAGCTTTACTTACCTGCTTAGCTGTTATATTAATTGTTGGTGCTGTTTACTATTCTTACTCGTGGTGTTTGTTTCGCTCGGTTTTGGGGAGTCCCTACTGAGCCAGTGACTAGAGAGGCTCACCCCTACCCCCACAGGTGAGAGCGAGGAGGACGTCTCTCGTCCGACGTCCAGTTCCGGGCCGCGCCGTAGCGGTGCAGGGTCAGCACCTCCAGCAGAGTAGCTCCAGCAGTGTAGTTTGTAGTTTGTTACTTTCTTCAGTTGTACCTCGGGGTATGCCCCAGGCTCTTGTACTTCTTTTTAGTTTTTGTGGGAAATTTGGCTATGTAAACTTGTGAATATTTATAAAATGTGGTGTGTTCCTTTATGTTTACACGGACTGTGGTTTGGTATCCCTTGCGAGGCTTCGGCCCGTTCGCGGGAGGCGGACTCAGATCAAGTACGTTATCGTTTTAACGGACTTGGCCGAGGCGATCCGTCACAGTTGGTATCAGAGCAAGGTCCGTGTTAATATGAGGGAATTAGAAAGATACATAGCTCTATTTCGGTCTTTATACACTGCTGGTAGGGACCCTGGTTTTGATCATTTGTGGTTTTGATTTTTGTCTGGTGTTTTGTGTATGTAGAAAATTTCCGAAATGGCTGATAGGAGAGATTGGGGTGGTGGAGGAGATGATCCGGAGAAAGCACCCAGCGTATGATAGAAAGAATTTGGGAAAGCCTTACGGATATTCGTGCAAGAATGGATCAGCAGGCCTAGTACCACAATTGCAGTGCCACCTGGGGATGGAGAGGCCTGTACCTGTTGCTCCAGTTCCGCCGAGAGTGGAGGTGCCTTTTGTAGCTCATGTGCCACCACCAGTGGTGCTAGCAGAAGAACCAGTGTTGCAGGTTGAAAAGTTTCTGAGATTGCAGCCACCTACTTATTCAGGAGGGCCGAATCCAGATACAGCTGAGCATTGGGTTCATGAAATTGAGAGAGTTTTTGCGACTATGAGGTGTCCGACAGCGGATAGAGTGGTATTAGCTGCTTACCAGTTGAGAGGTTTGCCTTGGAATGGTGGCGATTGAAGATGCAAACCACTTTTGCAGGCAGGACGGAAGAAGCTATCACTTGGCCGGAGTTTCATGATGTATTTAACGATACATTCTTTCCGATCCAAGTGCAGCAAGTAAAAGAGAGCAATTCCGAACTCTTCAGCAAGGTAACTCTTCAGTCTTAGAGTACCAGATGAGATTTATGGCACTTAGCCGTATGCGCCATATGTGGTTTCAGATAATAATATGATGGTTGAGTACTTTATCAGAGGATTGAGAGTGGAATTGTAGGATGCGATAGTACCTCTTATGTGTAGGACAGTGGAAGAGGCAGCGCAGAGGGCAGCTACTTTGGAGAGGTCTATCCGTACGTCAGGCAGGTGTGAATCAGGTTCAGGTAGTTTCGGCTACCGCAGCAGACAGTAGGTGCAAGCAAGGGCAAGGCACCAGCAGGACCTTCTTCATCTGGTTTCGGGAAATGGGGCCAGAAGTTAAAGCAAGCATTTAAAGGCAAAGAAAGAGGATGGGGAGGTCGTCAGCAGTTCCAGCAAGGCCGTGGTAGGCCTGAGGTGGAGGAGTCGCAGCAGAGTACTGCTAGGCAGCCTATGTTCCTCCAGGGTATAGATGTTATAATTGCAATCAGCGGGACATTTGATCCGCAACTGTCCGTATGCAAGAGAGTATGGGTATGGCAGAGGTGTGCAGCAGCAGCAAGTCAGCAGTCCAGCAGCCACAGGCAGGTCGTGGCAGAGGAGCACCGCAGCAGCGAGGGAGAGGCCGGGTTATGGCTATCACCCGAGCCCAGGCAGAGGCGTCAATATGATAGAAGGTATTTTACCTCTTTATGAATATTCAGCAAGAGTCTTATTTGATTCGGGTGCCTCTCATTCTTTTATTTCCGAAAGAATTCTGGATTGCATAGCTCATCCTTTAGAGAGAAGTCTTGTGAGTTAGTGGTGGAGGTTCCTTAGGTGAGTTGTAACGGACCGGGGTATTTATGCCCATTAAGGCTCCATATCCAGATCCGCCTCCCGCGAACGCACCGAAGTGTCGCAAGGGATATCTCACACACGAGTCCAGTAAGAGTACAAAAAGACAAACCACAAGAATATAAGACACAAGAAAGTACATGTGCTCATATCTGTTCACAATTTGTACAACTGTCCCATTACATTAATACATGTCCAATTAAAAAGAGTACAACTACCTGGGGCATACCCCGAGGGAGCACAAGCTCACACAACACTAACTACTACACTACTGCTGGTGGTACAAGTCTGTCACAACGCCACTGCAAGCCAAACACACGGCAAGCCCTGAAAAGAACTGTAGGGGAGTGAGCCTCAACAAGTCACTGGCTCAGTAGGGGCTACCCAAAACAACACTGTAACCACAAACACCTCGACCCCATGGGTCTCACTGGCAACAATAATAGCCAAACCATTTCATGCTCACATCATTACAATAAATAACAATTAACATGCTTATAATAATAAACATAAGTCCTCAGAAGAAAAGTAGGACTACAGGACTAACATAATATCATTAGTCAGCCCAACAACCAAAGTGCCTAAACCACAGTCTCACTGGCACACTGCTACAACAACGGGTTGCCTAAACTATAAGCCACACAGGCAAGTCACTGCCCAGGCTACAAGCTTCACAGGCGAACCTCAAACACTTGAGTAGTAGGACTGCTAACAAAGAGCTGGTCCTTTATACTCCAAACCACTTTACAACAGAACTACTCAAAGGTAATAGAACTGGCTAACACGAAGCCAATCCATAACACACTAAAGCTATAATTGGAATCATACCCAAGAAAAGAGTAAAACTCACAAGTGGAAGGTCTCACACGGCCTCCACAGAGCATAGCTCAACTAAACCACAATATGCCTAGGCCATAAGCCTCATCGGCAAATACCCACAAAGTAACATAATTAATAATCACAACTAATCCACAATAAATTATAAACAAAGATCTACCTAAACAATTAGGATACAACAAGTGGCAGGTCAAACCACAAGACCTCCACAACACACAAGTACCCGAAAGGTTGGTACACAATGTACCATCACAAAACTACAAAGTAACCACGAAGGGAACAAGTACCTGCTACTCTGAGGTACCACAACACAAACACCCGAACAAGGGTACAAGTAGGTGATAAACACCACACTGAACCATAATTATATTATACCTTTAATTAGACACAATATTACAGGTAAAACCTTAATCGACAAGTCACACAAACCACAACTCAGTCACAACTGTGCCAACACCAAGGCACACCTCGAACTGGTCAAACCTCGACCACGAGTCACAAACTCACGAACTACGAAAGTAGCAAAGCACGAGTCAAGCTACAACTAGCGTAAGCAAGCACGTCAGAAAGAACGACGCCACCACACGGGAACGGACTACTGGCTGATCAGGCAATATCCAACCCGGACAACACAACACAAGAACTACCTCTCAGTCTCGCAGTCACGGACGAAAGGTCCAACTGCCGCTCCACTAGGAAGAAGTCAAACAACTGTGGAGACCAACCAACACCACACCTGCAGACACACAACTGCAGGCCCATGCCTGGCACCTCTAGAGTCTCTGGCGGAGCACTCTAAAGTGAGGCACTGGAAAACAGGACTAGCTGGGGACCAGTGTCGACTACTGGTGTCCGTACCCCCAACTACGAGCGCGCTACAAGCGACTACACACCCACAACACAAGCCGCTGCCCTACTGCCGTCTTTCCCTCAGCCGGACGTACAACTCAAGCACAAGAGTGAGGGTGTCCAGGAAGACGACACAGACCTCAACGGTACAACACTGTACCGGGACAAAACCCCGAGCACAACAAACACACGTGCCTGGCTCACAAAGAACCTGGGGTACCCGACTAGAGAGGCATTCCGGAATAGGCGCCGGACCACCACACTCGGCTAGCACAAACCACGATATTTACATATATAGCCTTTACTTATAATTCACAATATACAAGTGTTAGGATTAGCTTAACATCGGTCACCATGTGACCCCAAAGCTATCCACACCAACACATACTGAACCACAAACTTGCCTATCATTGGTCACGAAATGACCTTCGTGGCAACACAGACCACTTAACACATAAATCCATATAACACTATTCGAAAGACAACAACAAACCAGGGCTAGGTCAATGTGGACCTTCACTGCCCAAACACCACAAAGTCATGGCTAGGCTCACACAAGAACCTCACTGCCCAGTTACTACGATAAATCACCAGAATTATATTACCACAAAGTGTGTAGCACACACACACTCAAACCACGTAGACAATACATGTATATTACACCCTGGATGGTGTACCACACGTCTTCCACGTAAACCACATGTCCAACACATGGACAACGCACTCCAAGAGTGCCACGGGTGCCAACGCACCACACATACCACGGAAAGCGATTACGTACATCACATATCATTTACGTAAAACATGCCCATTACATGAGCAGTATCCAGCATAACAAGTGCACTGGCTCACACCGGTCATCGCCATGCACACACAATCACACATATTCATAACCAAGAAGGCTACGTAAACAACACTGCATGAACACATGCACAGGTTGGCGGCAACATCGACTGCCGCTTGAAGGAAGTAAACGGCAAGCGATCTAGCCGTCTATATCCCGGCTGGTGATCTTGGCGGCAAGCGATCTTGACGCCAAGTTCTCCGGCCTAAACCCTGCAGAAACCCTAATCCAGTTCTACAGGTTTTCCAACCATTTAAACTACAGAAAAACATATAAAATGGTTCCTTTAACATACTAGAACCCGGAACAACCCATTACAACATGCTTTACACATTAAATCATCAAACCACCCTTTAACCCCATGGTACGACTTGATCCGAAAATACAATAAAAATGCTGGTTCAAGTGATTAAGTCGTGTTTTAATGTTTCTAACAAGCTAACAGGGCTCGACCCCTACCTCAGAAACGCAATTAAACTCCCGAAGAACCTCGAATCACGCCGAAACCCGAGAAACGTCCCACGAACACCGCGCTCCAATCCGTCATTCCCCTCCCGATCTGCCGCTACCACGCGCACCACGGCCTTCCCACGAGCTCCCGCCGACCGTCAGAACTCGCGAAGAAGCTCAAGGGTGAAGGTGGGGAAGAGGAAGGGAGAGAGAGGGGCAAGAACAGAGCTCGGGTCTGCCATAAAAACACAGGCATGCCAGGTTAACGTCAACCCTTTGGTCGTTTAACCAGACCGCCACAACTAGACGTCCACAAAGCCTGACGCCAAGTTCAACAGTCGACGTCCTCATCGATGGACGTTAACACCATGTTAACGGCACACCACTGCCGTCAACACACAGTCGACGTCACCCACCTGGACGCCAACACACTGTGTCCAGCAAGCTGAACACCAACACGGACCCAAACCAAACCCGGTAAGGATCTAGTAAGAAACACACAACACTAATGGGCCTCACATGGCCACTAAACCCACTAAACTGGATCCACGGGGATCCGGAAAACGCGCGACGTTACATTATTATCACCTAAAAACAAATGTCGTCCTCGACATATAAAACAAATCACAATAAACCAAATTATCACCTAAAAACAAATAAAGCCGAACACAGAACAAGTAGGATACTCTTTCTCTGCTTCAGCCTTTCAATTCATCTCACAATTACTCTGTTCTGTCAATTCCATTACCTTTCTTTAGCTTTTAACCGTAGGTGATCCTACCTTGCCAATGGCGCTTTATCTCCTTGGACTGAACCTGCTTCCACAATTTCTGGGCTGTGTTTGCAACATTTCTTTCGAGACTACTTTACCTTTCTCAAATATCTTACACTGTAATATTCTTTCATGCCACCATTTTCCTTTCCATTTATCACTGTCTGCCGTTATCTTGCCTCATCTGCATTTATATTCACAACTGACACTTTTTCAAAGAAAACCAATCACCATCTTTGAATTTCTGCTCTTTCATATTATTCTGTTCATACCGCTTAAAGCCGATCTCTGATTAAAAATCATAATAAATTCTGTTCCTTTATTCCGCTGCGCAAAACTTTACACTTTCTTTTATCTCAGCAAAGCTTGAACAATTTATGAATATTAAATCTTTCTTGCTTCTGCTTCCGCTGCGCTACTCTGATCACACTGAACACTTTGCAAAATATTCCACAATTTCTGTTCACAATATTACTTTCAATTGCTTTCTTCTGACTTCAACTGCTTCTCAAATCATCCCATTCAATTAATTCCTGCTGAAGAAAATTACTGCAATTCTGATCTGCCAAACCACTATTGACATATTGCGCTTTTCATATATCTTTCTGCTTTACTGACATTCTGGCTAATTCCCATAATTCTGAGGCATAAACTTTCAAATATTCTTAATCAATCTGCTCCAGCATTAAACCTGAAAATCTTTATAACAATTCCTTTCTGCTCAATTAAATCATTTCTTTGCACCAATATGCAAACTCTAATTGACATTTCTGACTCATCTGATCTTATTCACTTCATTATTTGCAAATTCTTTCTTTCTCTAATCCATATCTCTTTATCTAAACTACCAATCATCAACTAAATATTCCTCTTGTGCAAATTTCACAAATCCTTATTGCACATTAATCCTTCTTTTTCTCTTTCTTTATTCAATTAATCCTTTCAATATATATTATACAAATCTTCATATCACACTTCTTACTATTATCATTATTCATAACAACACTTTTCTCAGATTTCTGATCTCGGGCATATTGAATCTATTTGCCATAAATCACTGCTCTTATATGTACTGATACCTCTTTTAAAGCTGGCCTGCCTTTCTTGATCATATCAAACTCTTCATGACTCTAATCACATTTTCATCCACACTGTTTCTTAATATCCACTGACTCAAATCTCTAATGCCACAGCTTACTGCAATTTATCACACACACACACGACCTGATCCTTATCACCTTGTTACTATGCACCTGTCTCTGCCAACTTTCTATCTCATTATAACTTACTGAATTCCATATCCAAACTTGCTAATCTTTTCAATTCCTTTAACCGCAAATCTTTAACAACCAGACTGATCTATCACAGAAATATTCTATACTTGTCTCTGCTAACGCTGTACTTATTAACATACAACAAGTATATCCTTCTCAAGGCATTACTTTACATTTCTCTTCTAATCTCTGCAACTGAAAACTTTAAAATACTGTACTTTAACTGCTTTAACTGCACTAGTGCCAGGATACAACACACAACTTATGCCACTATCACATTATGGCACAACTGCTCATAACTGCCAAACAACAAATAGAAACATACGGTTTACGTGCCAAAAGCTCACGTAAAAACTACTTTATATCACACAAAACCACAGACTTACTACCAGCAGTGGACATTAATCCATATATTGGGACATTACTTCCAGTGTCTTTTCATATTCTAACTGGACATTGCTCTGATACCAACTTGTAACGGACCGGGGTATTTATGCCCATTAAGGCTCCATATCCAGATCCGCCTCCCGCGAACGCACCGAAGTGTCGCAAGGGATATCTCACACACGAGTCCAGTAAGAGTACAAAAAGACAAACCACAAGAATATAAGACACAAGAAAGTACATGTGCTCATATCTGTTCACAAATTTGTACAACTGTCCCATTACATTAATACATGTCCAATTAAAAAGAGTACAACTACCTGGGGCATACCCCGAGGGAGCACAAGCTCACACAACACTAACTACTAAACTACTGCTGGTGGTACAAGTCTGTCACAACACACCGCTGCAAGCCAAACACACGCAAGCCCTGAAAAGAACTGTAGGGGAGTGAGCCTCAACAAGTCACTGGCTCAGTAGGGGCTACCCAAAACAACACTGTAACCACAAACACCTCGACCCCAATGGGTCTCACTGGCACAACAATAGCCAAACCATTTCATGCTCACATCATTACAATAAATAACAATTAAACATGCTAATTATAATAATAAACATAACGTCCTCAGAAGAAAAGTAGGACTACAGGACTAACATAATATCATTAGTCAGCCCAAAACCAAAGTGCCTAAACCACAGTCTCACTGGCACACTGCTACAACAACGGGTTGCCTAAACTATAAGCCACACAGGCAAGTCATGCCCAGGCTACAAGCTTCACAGGCGAACCTCAAACACTTGAGTAGTAGGACTGCTAACAAAGAGCTGGTCCTTTATACTCCAAACCACTTTACAACAGAACTACTCAAAGGTAATAGAACTGGCTAACACGAAGCCAATCCATAACACACTAAAGCTATAATTGGAATCATACCCAAGAAGAGTAAAACTCAACAAGTGGAAGTCTCACACGGCCTCCACAGAGCATAGCTCAACTAAATCACAATATGCCTAGGCCATAAGCCTCATCGGCAAATTACCCACAAAAGTAACATAATTAATAATCACAACTAATCCACACAATAAATTATAAACAAAGATCTACCTAAAACAGTTAGGATACAACAAGTGGCAGGTCAAACCACAAGACCTCCACAACACACAAGTACCCGAAAGGTTGGTACACAATGTACCATCACAAAACTACAAAGTAACCCACGAAGGGAACAAGTACCTGCTACTCTGACTACCAACAAAACAACACAAACACAACAAGGGTACAAGTAGGTGATAAACATATGAACTTAATAATTATACCTTTAGTTAGACACAATATTACAGGTAAAACCTAATCGACAAGTCACACAAACCACAACTCAGTCACAACTGTGCCAACACCAAGGCACACCTCGAACTGGTCAAACCTCGACCACGAGTCACAAACTCACGAACTACGACAATAGCAAAGCACGAGTCAAGCTACAACTAGCGTAAGCAAAGCACGAGTCAGAAAGAACGACGCCACCACACGGGAACGGACTACTGGCTGATCAGGCCAATATCCAACCCGGACAACACAACACAAGAACTACCTCTCAGTCTCGCAGTCACGGACGAAAGGTCCAACTGCCGCTCCACTAGGAAGAAGTCAAACAACTGTGGAGACCAACCAACACCACACCTGCAGACACACAACTGCAGGCCCATGCCTGGCACCTCTAGAGTCTCTGGCCGGAGCACTCTAAAGTGAGGCACTGGAAAACAGGACTAGCTGGGGACCAGTGTCGATACTGGTGTCCGTACCCCCAACTACGAGCGCGCTACAAGCGACTACACACTCACAACACAAGCCGCTGCCCTACTGCCGTCTTTCCCTCAGCCGGACGTACAACTCAAGCACAAGAGTGAGGGTGTCCAGGAAGACGACACAGACCTCAACGGTACCACAAGTACCGGGACAAAACCCCGAGCACAACAAAACACGTGCCTGGCTCACAAAGAACCTGGGGTACCCGACTAGAGAGGCATTCCGGAATAGGCGCCGGACCACCACACTCGGCTAGCACAAACCACGATATTTACATATATAGCCTTTACTTATAATTCACAATATACAAGTGTTAGGATTAGCTTAACATCGGTCACCATGTGACCCCAAAGCTATCCCACACCAACACATACCTGAACCACAAACTTGCCTATCATGGTCACGAAATGACCTTCGTGGCAACACAGACCACTTAACACATAAATCAATATAACACTATTCGAAAGACAACAACAAACCAGGGCTAGGTCAATGGGCTTCACTGCCCAAACACCACAAAGTCATGGCTAGGCTCACACAAGAACCTCACTGCCCAGTTACTACGATAAATCACCAGAATTATATTACCACAAAGTGTGTAGCACACACACACTCAAACCACGTAGACAATACATGTATATTACACCCTGGATGGTGTACCACACGTCTTCCACGTAAACCACATGTCCAACACATGGACAACGCACTCCAAGAGTGCCACGGGTGCCAACGCACCACACATACCACGGAAAGCGATTACGTACATCACATATCATTTACGTAAAACATGCCCATTACATGAGCAGTATCCAAAGCATAACAAGTGCACTGGCTCACACCGGTCATCGCCATGCACACACAATCACACAATATTCATAAAAAAACTACGTAAACAACACTGCATGAACACATGCACAGGTGGCGGCAACATCGACTGCCGCTTGAAGGAAGTAAACGGCAAGCGATCTAGCCGTCTATATCCCGGCTGGTGATCTTGGCGGCAAGCGATCTTGACGCCAAGTTCTCCGGCCTAAAACCCTGCAGAAACCCTAATCCAGTTCTACAGGTTTTCCAACCATTTAAACTACAGAAAAACATATAAAATGGTTCCTTAACATACTAGAACCAAACAACCCATTACAACATGCTTTACACATTAAATTCATCAAACCACCCTTTAACCCCACATGGTACGACTTGATCCGAAAATACAATAAAAATGCTGGTTCAAGTGATTAAGTCGTGTTTTAATGTTTCTAACAAGCTAACAGGGCTCGACCCCTACCTCAGAAACGCAATTAAACTCCCGAAGAACCTCGAATCACGCCGAAACCCGAGAAACGTCCCACGAACACCGCGCTCCAATCCGTCATTCCCCGCCCGATCTGCCGCTACCACGCGCACCACGGCCTTCCCACGAGCTCCCGCCGACCGTCAGAACTCGCGAAGAAGCTCAAGGGTGAAGGTGGGGAAGAGGAAGGGGAGAGGAGGGAAAGAACAGAGCTCGGGTCTGCCATAAAAACACAGGCATGCCAGGTTAACGTCAACCCTTTGGCCGTTTAACCAGACCGCCACAACTAGACGTCCACAAAGCCTGACGCCAAGTTCAACAGTCGACGTCCTCATCGATGGACGTTAACACCATGTAACGGCACACCACTGCCGTCAACACACAGTCGACGTCACCCACCTGGACGCCAAACACTGTGTCCAGCAAGCTGAACACCAACACGGACCCAAACCAAACCGGTAAGGATCTAGTAAGAACACACAACACTAATGGGCCTCACATGGGCCACTAAACCCACTAACCTGGATCCACGGGGATCTGAAAACGCGCGAGGTTCCATGAGTTCTACTCACTTCGAGCTATATAGATGAAGCTCCTGTTATGATTGAAGGGAACCAGATGCCGGGTCGGTTGTATGCCCTGCAGTTGTCAGATTATGATATCATTCTGGGTATGGATTGCTTGAGATGTATGGAGCAATGTTAGATTGCAGAAAGAAAAGGATCAGATTTGTCATCCTAATGGTGCAGTGTTTGAATATCAAGGTATGCCTTTTTATACCTCCAAGTTTCTAATTTCTGCAATTAAAGCTAGAAAGTTGATAAATGATGGGTGTGTGCCTATTTAGCCTCATAAGTTTGGTAGAAGCCAGTCAGCCAATGGAAGCAGTTCCCGTGGTTAGGGAATTTGCTGATGTTTTTCCGGAAGATTTGCCTGGTTTAGCTCCACACAGAGAGGTGGACTTTTCTATTGAGTTGCTGCCAGGTACCATGCCGATTTCTAAAGCCCCATATCGGATGGCACCAGCAGAACTTAAAGAATTGAAAAAGCATTAGAAGAGTTGTTGCAGAAGGGTTTTATTAGACCGAGTCATTCCCCGTGGGAGCGCCGGTTTTATTTGTGAAAAAGAAAGATGGAAGTTTTCGGATGTGCATTGATTATAGAAAATTGAATGATGTGACCATCAAGAATAAGTACCCGTTGCCGAGGATAGATGATTTATTTGATCAGTTGCAATCAGCAAAGGTGTTTTCTAAGATTGATTTGAGGTCCGGGTACCATCAGTTGAGAATAAAGAGGAGGATATAGATAAGACAGCGTTCAGAACCAGATATGGTCACTATGAGTTTGTGGTAATGCCTTTTGGGTGACTAATGCTCCTGCAGGTTTTATGGATCTGATGAATAGAATTTTTCATCCATATTTAGATCAATTTATTGTGGTCTTTATTGATGATATTCTAATTTATTCAGCATCTGAAGAGGAGCATGCAGCTCATTTGAGGTTTACCTTGCAGTTGTTAAGAGATAACCAGCTGTTTGCTAAATTTAGTAAGTGTGAATTCTGGTTAAAGGAAATTCAGTTTTGGGTCATGTTATTCAGCCAAAGGAGTAGCAGTAGACCCGAGTAAAGTGGAAGCTGTGTCTAGGGGGAAGTGCCTAAGACAATAACCGAGATTAGAAGTTTTCTGGGGTTGGCAGGTTATTATAGGCGCTTTATTCAAGATTTTTCTAAGATTGCAGCACCTATGACTAGATTGACCAGAAAGGTGTGCCTTTTGTGTGGTCCGGTGAATGTCAGAAAGTTTCATGGAATTGAAGAAAAGACTCACATCAGCACCTATATTGACATTGCCGGCAGGGAGTGGTGGTTTTGTGCTGTATACTGATGCTTCAGAGGAGAGGTCTTGGTGCAGTGCTTATGCAGCATGGTAAAGTGATAGCCTATGCATCCAGGCAATTGAAGCCAGCAGAGGAGAATTACCCCACTCATGATTTAGAATTGGCAGCAGTTGTATTTGCTTTAAAAATGTGGAGGCATTATCTGTATGGCGAGAGATTTGAAATTTTTACAGATCATAAAAGCTTGAAGTATATCTTCTCGCAGAAAGATTTGAATCTTCGCCAGCGCAGATGGTTGAATATTTGAAAGATTATGATTTCAGTTTGGCTTACCATCCGGGTAAGGCCAATGTTGTAGCTGATGCCTTGAGCAGAAAGGCATATATGAATTTGATGATGATTAAAGAATGGAAGTTGTATGAAGAAGTAGCGGAGAATTCCTTGTATGTGCCCAGCAGTCAGCGCGGGCAATTTTAGCTGCTAGTGCAGTAGAGCCATCTTTATATTGGCAGATCATTGAAGCTCAGAGAGCAGATGCAGGTTTACCTGAAATTGTAAAAATGGAAGGAGTTTCTATTGATGATAATTGTGTGGTCAGGCTTAGGGGCAGGTTGTTTGTTCCTGCAGAGAGAGAGGTGAAGCAGCGAGTTCTGGAAGAGGCTCATAAATCTAGGTACACTATTCATCGGGTAGTACTAAAATGTACCATGATTTAAGAAAGCATTTTTGGTGGCCTCATATGAAGAAAGAAATAGCAGAATTTGTGGCAAGATGTGCTATCTGTCAACAGATTAAAGCAGAGCATCAGAAGCCTGGAGGTCTATTGCAACCGTTGCCTATTCCACAGTGGAAATGGGATGATATCGCAATGGACTTTGTGGCAGGTTTACCAAGGTCGAGTTCAGGGCATAATGGAATATGGGTGTTTGTTGACAGATTGACTAAGGTGTGCAGATTAGTGGCAGTGAGTATGTCTTGGACAGTGGACAGGTTGGCAAATATTTATGTTGAAAGAATTGTTCCACTGCATGGTATTCCAAAGACTATTGTATCTGATAGAGATCCAAGATTTACTTCTGGTTTTGGAGAAGTCTGCAGAAAGTAATTGGTTCTGAATTGAGATATAGCTCCGCTTATCATCCCCAGACAGTGGTCAGACAGAGAGGACTATTCAGACAATTGAAGATATGTTGCGGGCTGTTGTTTAGTTTGGGGAGGTAGTTGGGAGCATCATTTGGGAATGGTTGAGTTTGCCTACAATAATAGTTATCATACCAGTCTTGGGATGGCACCGTATGAAGCTTTATATGGAAGGCCATGTAGAACCCCATTGAATTGGCATGAAGTGGGAGAAAGGCAATTAGTGGGTCCTGAATTGATTCAGCAAACCACTGAAGTAGTGAAGCTTATTAAAGAAAAATTGCAGGCAGCTCAAAGTAGGCAGAAAAGTTATGCAGATGTGCGGAGGAGACCACTTCAGTTTGAGGTGGGAGATTTTTTTTTCTGAGAGTTTCCCCGAGTAAAGGTATTATGAGATTTGGTAAATCTGGAAAGTTGAGTCCAAGGTATGTGGGACCTTTCCAGGTGATTGAAAGAATTGGGGAAGCAGCTTATAGGCTGGATTTGCCAGCTGATTTTGCAGATGTGCATGATATTTTCCATGTCTCCATGTTGAGAAAATGTATTGAAGATCCAGCTCAAATAATTAGATATCAAGGTGGTGACCTGAGGCCGGACATGACTATGCCAGAGTATCCGGTGCAGATCACAGATCGAAAGATAAAGAAGCTGAGAAATAAAGAAATTGAGCTAGTTAAAGTAAGATGGGAAAATAGGTTGGGTGGTGAGGATACCTGGGAGTTGGCCGCGGAAATGGCTAAAGGGTATCCCTATCTGTTTGAATAAGTTTGTGTATTTTCTTTTTAGATGATAGTACTTGTAAAGGTGTGTATGTATGAGTTGTTTAACTTTGAATTGTGTTATGAATTTCGAGGTCGAAATTTTCTTTTTAGATGATAGTAATGTAACGTCGCGTGCTTTTCGGATCCATGCGGATCGTGTGTGTTGTGGTTGTGGCGGCCGTTGTGAGGCCAGTGTGAGTCGGTGTGTGGAATGGCATGGTGGATGTGTGGTTTGTCCAGGTGCAACGCAGGGTTGGTCCGGAAATAGAAATAGGACCTATGCTGTTCTGTTGAATTGGCGGCCAGGGTGTGGCCGTTGACTGTTGGCGTCCAGCTTAGTGGACGTTTACTGCATGAACTTGGCGGCAGTAGATGTGGACGCAGAGGGTGGCGGTTGCTGTTGGCGGCATGGGGGTTGACGCCAACCTGAGAATGGTGCAGGTTATAGGCTCACCCGAGGGCAGTTCTCTCAGCTCTCACTCATTCCCTCTTGCCCCAGCTTGCTGCCCCCGAGTCTTTGAAGCTTCCAACAGGTACCGAGGAGTAGTTGGACGATCGTAGAACGCGCGGCATCGCTGAATTACGCGAGGAAACGTCGCGGCGTGGTGCAATTCGCGTGGGAGCTCGCGGAGGGCTCGGCGTGAACCCGGGGATTGCAGGAGATTCTAACGCGTTCTGAGGTAGGGGACGAACCTGGTAGCTCCGTAGAAACATTAAAACACATCATAACCACTTGAACCAGCATGATAATCCATGTTTGGATAGAGTTGCACCATGCGGGGATAAAGGGTGGTTTGAGTATTTAATGTCAGAGCATGTTTTAGTGGGTTGTATTGGGTTCTAGCATGCTAAAGGAATTGCATTGCATGTTTTCAGTAGTTAGAACAGTTAGAAAACCGCAGGCCGGATTAGGGTTTCTGCAGGTTTATGGCCGAAGAACTTGGCGTCAACATCGCTTGTCGCCAAGATCCTCAGCCAGGAGGTTAACGGCCAGGACCCTTGCCGTTGACTCCCTGTAAGCGGCAGTCGATGTGGCCGCCTACTTCTATTGAGCAGAAATGACTAAGTACAATAATTATCGATAATGCATGTGTGTTGACGCATGAGGTGCACTGAGTGCACTTGGTTTACGTGTTTAGCATACAAGGTATGCTGTTAGTTGTTTACTTCGGTGACTGCGCGTTGTGTACGCGAGTCAGTTGGGTTCACGTGTAGTGGACCAGTGGTTACTTGTGGTTTACGTGAGGTTTCACGTGGTTTGTATGTGACGTGCACGTGGTTCTGTGTACGTGGCGAGTAGTACGACGCCTACCGTGGTTACCTCTCTAGTTGGGTGCCCCAGGTTCTTTGTGAGCCAGGCTGTTAGCTCGGGGCTTTGTCCCAGTACTTGTGCTGTACCGTCGAGGTCTGTGTCATCTGACCTAGACACCCTCACTCTTGTGTTAGAGTTGTACGTCCGGCTGAGGGAAAGACGACAGTGGGACAGTGACACTTGAGTTTTTTTTAGTCACTTGTAGCGCGCTCGTAGTTGGGGGTACGGACACCAGTAGACGTACTGGACCCCAGCTAGTCCTTTTCTAGTGCCTCACTCTAGCGAGCCCAGGCAAGGGTCTCTGGAGGTGCCAGGCATGGGCCTGTGACCGTGTGGTCTGCAGGTGGTGGTGTTTAGTTGGTCTCCACAGTTGCTTGACCTTTTTACGTGGAGCGGCAGCTGGACCTTTCGTCCGTGGCTGCGAGACTGAGAGGTAGACCTGTGTTAGTTGTCCGAGTCAGTTTCTGGTGTCGCGAACCAGTTCACGTGGCTCGTGTTGGCTGTCTCTACTTTAGCTTGTACACCTGTACTGGTTTGCCGTTTAATTATTACTGTTGTTTCTCGTAGTCGGCAGACGGTGAGTACTTTTACAGCTTTACTTACCTGCTTAGCTGTTATATTATTGTTGGTGCTGTTTACTATTCGTACTCGTGGTGTTTGTTTCGCTCGGTTTTGGGGGAGTTCCCTACTGAGCCAGTGACTAGAGAGGCTCACCCCTACCCCCACAGGTGAGAGCGAGGAGGACGTCTCTCGTCCGACGTCCAGTTCCGGGCCGCGTCGTAGCGGTGCAGGGTCAGCACCTCCAGCAGAGTAGCTCAGCAGTGTAGTTTTGTAGTTGTTTACTTTCTTCAGTTGTACCTCGGGGTATGCCCCAGGCTCTTGTACTTCTTTTAGTTTTTGTGGAATTTGGCTATGTAAACTTGTGAAATATATATAAAATGTGGTGTGTTCCTTTATGTTTACACGGACTGTGGTTTGGTATCCCTTGCGAGGCTTCGGCCCGTTCGCGGGAGGCGGACTCGGATCAAGTACGTTATCGGTTTAACGGGCTTGGCCGAGGCGATCCGTCACAATAACTGTGTGGTCAAGCGCAGATGCAAGTATTTGTGCCACCAGAAAAAAGAGAAGTATTTTTTTCAAGCAGAAGTATTAGAGGCGGCCATAATCAAGGTAACTATTAATCAATGGTAGTACCAAAAGGGATCAGATTATGAGGAAGCATTTTGGGGCCTCTATGAAAAAAGAATAGTAGAAATTGTTGCAAGAATGTGCAAGTGTCATAGATAAGGCCGAGCCATCAGAAGCTTGGAGGTCTATGCAACCGTTGCCCATCCACAGTGGGAAATGGGATGATATTAGAAACTTGGTAGCAGGTTTGCCAAGGTCAGCAGCAGACATAATGAATATCAGTATTTGTTGATAAACTAACCAAAGTGTTCAGGTTGGTGGCAGAGTAAGTATGTTTGGACAGTGAACAGATTAGTGAAGGTTTATGTGATAGAATTGTTCCACTGCATGGTATTCGAAGACTATTGTATCTGATAGGGATCCAAGGTTTACTTCTGGTTTTTGGAGAAGCTTGCAGAGAGTAGTTGGCACCGAGTTGAGATATAGCTCAGCTTATCATCCCCAGACAGATGGTCAAACAGAGAGGACTATTCAGACAATTGAAGACATGTTACGAGCTTGTTGTTTAGTTTGGAGAGGTAGCTGGAGCCATTTAAGTATGGTTGAGTTTGCCTATAACAATAGTTATCATACCAGTCTTGGGATGGCACCATATGAAGCTCTATATGGAAGGCCATGTAGAACCCCATTGAACTGGCATGAAGTGGGGGAAAGGCAGATGGTGGGTCCTGAATTAATTCAGAAAACCACGGAAATAGTAAGGCTCATTAAAGAAAAGTTGCAGGCAGCTCAAAAGCAGGCAGAAGAGTTATGCCGATAATCGGAGAAGACCACTCAGTTTGAAGTGGGAGACTTTGTTTTTCTAAGAGTTTCTCCTAGTAAAGGGTATTATGAGGTTTGGCAAGACCGAAAAGTTGAGTCCGAGATATGTGGGACACTTTCAGGTATTAGAAAGAATGGGGAAACAACTTATAGACTTGATTTGCCAGGACTTTGCAGATGTTCATGATATTTTTCATGTTTCTATGTTAAGAAAGTGCATTGAAGATCGGCGCAGATAATCAGTTACCAAGGTGGTGACTTGAGACCGGTATGACTATGCCAGAGTATCCAGTGCAGATTACTGGCCGTAAGACAAAGAAGCTGAGAAATAAAGAAATTGAATTAGTCAAAGTGAGATGGGAGAATAGTTGGGTGGTGAGGATACCTGGGAATTAGCTTGGGGTTGCTGCCAACTGCTCGGTATCTGCTATGGTGAAAAGCTGACTTAGAGAAACAACATGTCGCTCATATCAACCACTGGTGCCATTCTGATCCATACTTACCCCTCTTCCTCTGTTTCTGGGGCCTGAGGTTTACAAAGCTTTATATGTGGTCAGGGGTGGACAATGAACAGGTTCAGCAGTGATGGTAGATATCGGTTCACTCCCTGGCTGCAGCGGCCCCTTCTTGAAGTGCTGGTATAGGGACCAAGTAAGTGGCTGCCCCTGTTTATGGTCTGCCCTGCCCGGCTTGTATCCCAGTCCAGCCCTGGGTCTTGTCTTGTTGTCCTTTACAGTCTCAGTCCTGCCTATAAATATACACCCAGCCCTTTGCCTAGCTGGTACCCCATTTCAGCATAATGTGCCACCCCTTCTCAGTTATGATCTTGCCTCTTTGCTGCACTAACAGATGATGAACTGGCCGGGCTTTGATGCATACCGTATATGTCTAGCACTGACATTAACGGTTGGTTACTTGGCTATATGGAAGGGACAGAGTTATCAGTCATCGCGTCCACTTCCAGCACAGCTGGTTTGCTAGCAACCTTGACAACTTGCCCTTGTATGGAAATTTGAGGCATTGATGAATAGTGGAGGTGACAGCGCCAAGTGCTTGAATAAATGGCCAGCCCAGGATCATTTGGAAGCTCGGGTCCATGTCCAGAATGTGAAAATCCATCTTAGTAACGGACAGACCCAGCCCCACCATCAACGCGACCACTCCCTTTGGCGGCCTACTAGTGTTGTCATAGGCCGTGATAGTGATAAAGGAGGGTCGGATTGATTGTAGAGTGACCCCACAAAAGTTTAACGTGTCCAAAGACACGACATTAATTGAAGCTTCGGTGTCCACTAGGCATTGGGACATGTGGATACCATTGATTTTCACAATTAAGCATAAGGCATATCTTTGATATTCCACGGGTGCTAGCTCATCTTCGTGGAATTCTATAGCTGGATGTTGACTCGTGGGGGTCAATACTGCACTGATCTAATGCACAAGAAGGTCTTCATTCACCATCACTTTTTGCAAGTACTGCATAAGAGCCTCTTGATGTACTGGAGACCTCTTGATCAGTTCTAGAATAGAAATTCTGGCCGGTGTCTTGTCCAGATGCTTGAGCAGATCATATTGAGTCCCTGCGATGGACCCTCTCAGCTGGTGCTTCTTCTTCTGGGGTAAGGGTGCCTGGTCTTGCTGTGGAAATATGCGGTTGTATATGAGCCCACTCCGAAGCACCATAGTCTCCTCGTTTCGTCTCCCGCTGTAGGGGCGTGGCTGGCAGCGGAAGATGAATGGGTGTTGGGTGTTGAGGGCTGAACATTGGTGCGGTAGTTGAAGACCTACCGCGTTTGGGGGTGGAGTGGGGGTACATAGAAAGGGAGCTTGGGGTTAGGGGTGGTATGGGGGTAGTTGGTGGCATGCAGAGGAGAGGTGGGTTGGATGATGGTTGCGAGGTGGGGATAGTAGGAGGTTGGCGTATGAGTGGGTGATTCGGTTGAGGTGGTACGGTAGCGGTATTGCGTAGAAAGGGGACTTGAGGATTTGATGGTCGTGTTGTGGTGGTTATGGGTGGTTGGAGGATGAGTGGGGGTTTGTGTGGTTGGCTAGAGGGTGGCGGACGTTGTGCGGGGTGGTTGTAGGGATAGAGGAAGGATGGTAGCGGGTTGGAGGAGTGGGTGTACGGATGAAGGGGGGTAGAGTAAAGGTAGACTAGGGGGTAGAGGTGGAGGGTACTTCCATCGCCCTACCGGATGTATTTTCAATGCAGGGGATGCCCTGAGGGGCATTCACTTGTTGATTCGAAGCCTGATGCTCCGGGAGTGAGTTTTGGACTATGCCCATTGGGGCTGTAGGGGGTGCCTGGGGTTGCTACTGGGGGTGCTGTTGTTGCTGCTGCTAATCCTGCTGTTGATCTGGCCTAGGTGGCCTTCTTGCCTTCATCTCAACAATGTATTTTCTCATCTCCTCCCGATCAATCCTTCCATTGTCATTCAAGTCATAGATGTAATCCTTCAAGTGGAAGCATGCCTCCAGAGTGTGGCCCGGTCCCCGGTGGAATGCGCAATAGCTCGAGGTATCAACATTGGGAGGCCATTGTAGCTGTAATATCCCATGTTACCCTGACCAGTCGCCCTCCATCCAGGGTGGCGACATATGGTATGTCGCCTTCTGAAGACGACATGTGGCTTGTCGCCTTCCAGTTGGGAAGCGACTGGCCCTATGTGCCTTCTGTCTGTGCTGCCAGCCGCATGCACCTTGTCGTTTTGCTATCTGAAGAGGGATGACAGGTGTCAGCATCTGGCAGTAAGTAAGGAGGCGACGGTCCTATGTCGCCTTCTGGTGTCAGGCCTGCAGGGCTGACACGTGGCGATGTCGCAGGTCGACTTGACCGTTGAGCAGGGGATAGCGACATGTCCTATGTCGCCTTCAGGTTACTGAAGGCGACGGGGCCCATGTCGCCTTCTCATGTTCAAAGGGTTAAGTGCTCAGGCCGAGAGCACAAGCCTCAGTTCGCCCCTTTGCTCTGTGCAAGCCTTATCTCCGGTGAACTGAAGCTTGGGGCTCCGTGGAGGCTTGGGAGGAGGTGGTTGACCATCTTGCAAGGTAGGTTGATGTGGTTTGTTGCTCTTGAGTGTTCTCCATTGCTTGTTCCCTCTCTCACTGTTTTCTCTCTTTGGCATGCATGGATGCTCTTCAAGGGAGAGGAGTTGCCCGGCTCGTGGGAAGGAGGTTCGTGGATGCCGGAGCTCGGAGGTGGAGGGTTGATAGCCTACAGAGAAGAGCCCTTGAAGGCCCAGTTTGTTTGATAAAACTGGTCTTCCTTCTATTAGGCTCGTCTAGCTTTTGCGTGTCTTCAGGGGTATGCCCCGTAGTTCCTGTGTGTCTGGTTGATTGATTATATAAAATTTTGGGTACAGGAAACACCCAGGGGAGTGAGAACATTATCTCCTGCTAGGAGGTAGTTGCACTTAGCTGGTTTGTCTTCATTGTGCCCCTTCTCTTGTCTTAAAAAAAAAAAAAAAAAAAACGAGGTGTGTTTCAAGCCCATGTTGTCATATTTTCATACACCTTTGAATTTGGTACTTCACAACATAGACTATCAATCTATCACTTGTTTGTGTGTTTTTCTTATTTTGCAAGTAACTACGGGCTAAAGTCATCTTTGTCGGTCCGGTTGGAGAAGTAGA
>CM024761.1:104157212-104261110 GCA_014218235.1 Colocasia esculenta | reverse complement strand
TCCACGATCCGATGCGACAACGCCATGCACGTAAACACGTTTTACGTGATTTTCGGTCTCTCCTTCCATCATAGAGCCTATCTAAAGTCCTTTGAGTTGGATTATGACCCAAACCTCCTATCCTCATCCCTAGGGAGCCCCCAAGCCCATCCAAACTCTAGATAGACTCTAGAACACCCCCATAACTTGGACTCTCTCTCTAACTCGGGATTGGACTCTATCTCTCTCTTGAACACATCCTAGGACTCTCTAGGGAAGAGAGGAAGACTACCACTATGAGGAGAGGTCCTTGGAGGCTCTACTCACGAGGTCCCATCGTCCCCAAGCAGAGGAGAAGCTGGACTTCACGTTTTCCTCCTCTCTCTCTCCTCTTTCTCTCTCATATCACCTCTAAGACCAGCACTGCTTGCACGTCTTGTGGAGATCGAACCAGGCCAGATCTCTTCAAGGTTTCTTCATCAAAGTTACTCTCCACAGAGCCCTCTTCAACCTTGAAGTGGAATCACGTCGATTGGTGGTTTGTACAAAACGTTACAACAGATTGATCTTCACTTTCTCTCTTATATCGAGATCTGCACATGCAGGATTATCGTCTCTTCCACAGCCCAAACTAGGCCAGATCTCTTCAAGATGTCTTCATGAAAGTTGTTCACGATAACCTCATCTCTGACCTCCAACTAGAATCACATCAAACGGGGGGCAGTATCTGTTTAGTTTTGATTTTTACTTTCTTTTCCACGTTTTACACATGTATACATGAGTTAGGATTCCTCCTTCTCCTCTTCCATGATTTCTCCCCATGCATATTCCTCCCCACGTTTTCCTACTACCCAAGGGGTTTAAAAAACCACCCCCCCAGGTTCGTTTCCTCCATGCTCCACATCTTTCTTTCATTTAAGAATAGCTACTACACTTAACATAGTATAACAGGGTTTTATTTCTTGTTTTCGTTGTTTTGGCAGGCACCCAAGCGAAGATCCACGAGCGGCTCTTGTCCTCTGGCCGGTCGGAGGGCAGGAAGAAGGTCCCAACCATCATTCTCCTGTACAGAAGAGAACGCGACAGAGGTGGACGACGCGACAAGAGACGCATCCATCATGGCAGACGTGTTATCAGGCTTCCCACGTCAGTCATAACGACCGCGACATCAGGTATTCCTCCGTTCTCTTCCCCCCTTTCCTAGAATAGTTAGCTCGTATTATTCTCTTCATTTGGCAACTCTCTAGGTGGCGATCACATCCTATTTTCCATGCTATCACATTTGATATTCATGTTTGTGTTGAGGGGGGTACAATCCCTGTTATTACACCTTTTGGCGATCACGGTGGGACCTTCAGTGCTACCCTCGTGGATTGAGTCTGTCTGCTTGCCATGTTTCCTTCCTTGTTTGTCTTCTTAGGGCTCTGTTAGTCTTTTGTTCCTTAGTTTCCTACGTTTTTGTCTCTCTGTTCGTGTCGCGGCGTGTCGCGGTGACGCGATAGGATCGCGTCGCCTTCAGAGGACGCGATAGCAGGTCAGTGTTCTCTTCTCCTATCTGCCTTATCCTGCTTCTGTGTGTTCATGTATGCCAATTCCATGCTTCTCTTCCATGTATGTTCGTGTTTTTTTTTTTTGGGATGCTAGAATCCTGCTAGGGTTTGGATTTTTCCTTTTATTTTCATTGTAAGTTTTCGGAAACGGTCGCGGCGTAGTGAAAGGCCGCGACAAGGTCGCGTCGTGGGAGAGCGCCGCGTCAACAGGTACGCTCTGTTTGTTAATGCTTCCATCCATGAATCGGTTTCTGGGTGCTTCCTGATCCATGCTGTATTAATTTAGTGATTTTGTGCGTTTATCATCTGTTAGGGTAGTCTGTTTGAGTCTATGTTTGTGACTTACTTTGTTGTCGGGTTTCTGTTCTTATCGCGGCAGGCCGCCCTGTCGCGATAGGGTCGCGGTGTACCCTGCCGTCGCGACTCCACCCGAGAGCTTGTAAGTCACCTTGCTTGATCATTCATGTTACTTGTGCACACATTTTGGGCACTTAGGCCCTTGCATACACCATTGATCCCATTGTCTAGGTTCCCCCTTGGTTGAGTGAGCCCTCTCACCTACGAGCACTCGTAGGTTGACTCGGGCACCTTTCGAGGACCTCCGTAAGTCCTCGTGACCGTACGCACGTTGCGGTTCACCGGGCCGTTGTACCCGTTGCACCCTAGTCGAGCCATCTCCCCGTGTGAGTTGTGTGTCCCCCTTAGTATCACCGGAGTACTTGAGTTCATACCATTAGGGTCTTCTTTAGCCAAGTGTATTTCAATTAAATCAATCCTTAAAAGGCTAAGTGATAACCCTAAAATCCTAACGCATATCATGTTAACTGGGTGTTTGCTTGAGAACTCCTTTCTTGTGTAATGGTAACTGTTGTTGTACCCCTTATTTGTATCTTAGTGTATCCTTTTATTTCGCCATTTCTCATCCTCTCATGGCTCCTTTCCACTTCACCTATCCCCCAACCTCTCCTCCTCATGTAGACCCCTTGTCTCATGAGTCTATTCCAAATTCGGCCCAGTCTAGGGCCCATCGGGCCGATGAGAGTGTCGTTTCCCACTCTGTCCCGTCACCATCTTCCTCTGATGAGGCTGCTGAATTAGAGAGCCTCCTGCTTGAAATGGGCCCTGACCAGGCCCGCGAATTGTTGTCCACCTTTGCTCTACGGTCTTCTTCTAGGATGGGCACAACAGGCCCACATTATCCTGCTCATTCTAGACCCACCCACATTGTCACTCCTGGATCGGGCCACCCTTCCGTTCAGTCCACATCGTTGCAACCGGCCCATTATACTCAATCTGGTCCGGACCTTGACTCTCGATTCCGCTCTCCTTCCCAGGCTGGCCCTCGCTATTCACAATCTACCTCGGCTCAGGACTTCCAATCTGATTTCGAGTCCATGAAGCGAGAGCTTAGCCACCTGCGGAGGCAACTAAATCCCAAACCCTCCTTCAATGATACACTTCCTGATTTTCATGGTCTCGGATCCCTCCACTTTCTCAGCTCCTGTTTATCGCAAAATAGTGGAGTCGGAGATCCTTACATCCATCTGAAGGAGTTCCTCTATGACTCGGTGTCCTACAACGTGATCGCCGCTTATTGGCTTACCTTTTTAGGCGGTCATTAGATGGACCCGCTCTGGAGTGGTTTTATTCCTTGCCTCTCGATGAAGTTGAAGATTTTGAAGTTGTCAAGGTCAGATTCGTACAACAATATCAAGACTGGGCCGGGCCCGAGTATTCAATGACCGAGCTGGTGGCTGAGCAGATGAAGCCCGATGAAGATTTTGCAACCTATGCCGACCGAAGGCGTCAAATGTCCTGAATCTAAGAAGAGAAGCTTTTTCAAGGCGAAATTTGAACAGCTGCTTCACTGCATGCACAAGCATGACTTCAACACAATGCCCATGGAATGTCTCTAGAGAGGAAGCTTGACGCAGCACACTTGCACCTTTTTCACCTCTTGTCAAGTTTATGCTTGTCTCTCTCATTTTGCTATCTTGTATGTGGCTTATTATCTCCCATCCTCATGTGTGTTGCTTCTTTCGACTGTCTTTTATATTATATGCTTCATCTTTGTAGCCGTTGCTTAGACTGTTTGAATCTATCTGTTGGAGAGATAGTCATTGCTTAATCTTGTTTGAATCTTCTCGTTGGAGAGTTAAACAGATAGTTGTTGCTTGATCATATGTGAATCTACCCATTAGAGAGAGAGAGAGAGAGAGAGAGTCATGTACATCTTCTTTCGAGGGCGATGTGCAAGTCTTCTTCCAAGAGCGACGTGCATGTCTTTTACATTCACATTGATCAGACAGTCTTTTGTGCTGATGCTATTTCGTCCTTATCCTGAAATATACAAGTTCCAAGATATACTAGACTGGGTTCAGTATGTTAGCTACGGAGATGATCATAGGTACTTGTGAGATATTTCAAATGTTGACGGCTATCAACAATTAATGTTCTATTGAAAAAGGTTCTACATATAGATAAAATATGTAGTAGGTAGAGATCGAGAGTGCAGATCTGTCAGAGGACAATATAGATGTTCTTAGTTGATGTTAGAAGATCTTTTTCGCAGACTTTGACTCGGGCTTTTAGAAAAAGGATATTTTTAGAAATAGAGGCATGATATTTTTATATCCAAAGATCTTGAAAAGTAAGCATGAAAATATATGTTGATTTACCATTTGTACTAAAGATTCGTAATCCAGAATGTAGTTGATTTCAGGAGTTTAACTGTGAGCTTACTAAATTAAAAATGTCATGAATATGATATAAAATGTAAATGATGAGAAGATATCATATAATTTGTATATTCTTCATTTTATCTGAAAAAGATATAATTTATAATCAAAATGACACAACAGATATGATGTATATGTCGAGGTAAACTTCGGATATGACGAAGTTGACTTCGGATATGACGAAGCGAACTTCGAAGTGAACTTCGGATATTACGATTTCAATATGATCAGTCGAAGTAAGATCTTTGTGTTTTACTTCACATATGACGAAGCTAATTCCAGATATGTTCGGATATGACAAAGTGAACTTCGAATATGATGAAGTGAACTTCGCATATCATGATTTCAACATGATCAGTCAAAGTAAGATCTTTGTGTTTTACTTCGCATATGACGAAGCTAACTTCGGATATGACAAAGTAAACTTCGTGTATCAGAATTTCAACATGATCAGTCGAAGTAAGGTCTTTGTATTTTACTTCGTATATGACGAAGCTAACTTCGGATATGACGAAGTAAACTTCGGATGTGACGAAGTGGACTTCGTATATGACGAAGTGAACTTCGTATATTTCTTAGGCAAATGAAGTTATACTTAGGATTTTCTAAGAAGAATAATTTGTGTGACCAAATATGCTTTAGATATTTTGTTATATGTTATGTAAGAGAGAGAAATATAGTTTGTTTTAAGTAGATATGTTTATTTTAACATCTTTAAAACTACTGTATGTTATGAATTAAATCTATAAATATGCAATGTATATGTTAGGAAGAGGTTCAACAGATCTAACAAGATGAAATTGGACCATGATATCCAACAACCAAGGACATTCGCCATGAAAAAATAAGATAAAAACATCATCTAATAAACAGAAGGAGCCGTAATATATTCTACAAGGCCAAATCTAGCTCCAAAGGGGGAGGCTGCTCAACGATCATGTAGCAAACTTGGAGGGGCAGCTTCGAAGACACACAAAGGAGTTATTGTGCAAAATAGCCTCAGAACATGAGCTCAACCATCTATACAAAATCCCCAAAGTGGAGCAATCCAGAGTCTCATGGAATCAAGAGATGCATAGCAGAAGATGCGGGATTCCACTATCAACATCAAAGTTTGAACTTAGACAAAAAGACAGCAAGAGAACTAGAAACACACAAAACCTTCTACACCGTTAGAAGGGTCCCAAAAAGTGTAGGGAGGAAATGACAAGCAAGAGGTAGAGAGGTAGTGGAAGATTTGGCTAGCCAATGATGATGGATGAGGTGGCATTGGCTAGCAAGCGAAGTAGGATGGAGAGGAAGTAGATCGTGACAATGGGAGGTATAAGTAGATGAGGAATCATAGGTGAACGATGCAAAGTGGAGGAGTGGGGGTCAAACTGGAATGTCGGAGATAGAGAATAGGGCGGACGCTTGCTAACAAGCTAGGAAGAACAGAGAGGGAGAAGGATAGGGTCGAGGGGCGACAAGGCTAAGATCAGATGGGGGATAATGAAAATGGTAGTGGGGGAGAAAATTGGACTAGTTAGCCGGAGGCGGAGGAGGAGTTGGTGCGGTAGGCAATCAAGTAAAGGACAGGAGGCAGATCAAAACAGAGGATGGTAGCGGAGCTTGCTCAAGGCAAAGGGCAAAGAGAACGGCGATGGATGGCTTTGTAGTAGAAATAGGGAAAGAGGGAAAGAAGGGAGGAAAGGAAGTGAAATAAAGAGGGAAGAGAGAAGGAAGGACGAGGAGGGGGGGGGTGCCTAATAGTGGTGCTCCCCCCACCCAACGATCCGCTGCATGATGCGGCGACGATTTCATAGAAGAAATTGGCGATGACACCACTGCAGACCGACGAAGGGGACATCAGAAGCCAGTGACGAGAGAGGAGGAGACTTTGGCTCTCATTATTATGGAATAGCTAAGCTAGTTTGATCTGTATAGGTATCTTTGCGGTAATATACCTTTCTATTCTCCATGTCATGTAGTTTTATACACGTATCTTAAGATTATTATGATCCTATATGGTCCACTTATGTCATTTTTTTTTATTATGTTGCCCTCCTTCATAATCCTACAAGTACCTTTCAACTCCTTTTTATTATGATTTACCTCCTCTTTGTGCCACCACCTCTCATCTCTTCATGAACAATGTCCATTTTTTCTAAAAATTAGTAACCCTTCATATGTTGCATATATAGTTATACTAATATCACTCCTCCATATTAGTCTCCTATCACCACTTGTGTGGCGGTCCTCGTCGCTCAGACTCGTTAACCTAATAACGATTCTGATCCAACTCTACCTCATGCGAATAGGCCGAAGCCTCTCAAGGGATACCATAACTCGAGTCCGTCAGAAGATAAAATAAACTAATTAAACGCACATAAGATCACATTTATTATACAATCTCACACATATTTACATGAAGTTTACATAGCCAGTTCCCAACTAAAGTCAAAGAACAGAGTACAACAGCGTAGGGCATACCCGGAGGTACAACAGAAAGTAAAATTACATTGTTGGTGGTGCAGGCCCAACTCCGCTATGGTGCGGCTCCGAACTAGACAAGGGATGGAAACTCTCATGTTCTCCTTCCCCTGAAAGGAGTAGAGGTGAGCCTCACAGGTCACTGGCTTAGGAGGGAAACTCCCTCAAAAGCTAAAACAACACCAATCTCACGAGAAGCAGAAGTAAAGAATTAAATTAAACTATTAACAAAGCTGCCTAAATTGTGCTACAATTTTAATTAAATAAATAATTCTAAACTAATAAGATGGATTAAACATTAATAAATAAACGACAGACCATGTTCAAGTGTACGAGCTAGAGAAGGGTAACGCCACACTCGGGTCACGAAACCTAGTTCGCGACACCAGCTACTGACCTGGACAAACCACACAGGACTACCTCTCATTCTCGCAACCACGTACGGAAGATCCAGCTGCCGCTCCACCTCTACAGTGCCAACAAGTTGAGGGGACCAACCAACACCACACCTGCAGTGACACACGCTGCAGACCCACACCTGACACACCTCTAAGAGTGAGGTTGTGGACACAAGACTATATGGAGACCAGTACGTCTACCGGTGTCCGTCCCCACACCATGAGTGCGCTACAAGTGACCGAATTGAGAACCAACACACCACAAGTCGCTGCCCCATTATCGTCTTTCCCTCAGTCAGACGTACAACTCGACATGCGAGTGAGGGTGTCCAGAAAGGCGACACAAACCTTGACAATACACATAGTACTGGGACAAACACCGAGCACTAACGTGCCTGGCTCATAGAGAACCTACGGTACCCGACTCGAGAGGTAACCAGGGAAGGCGTCGTACTACCCAACTCGCCACGTATGCACAAACCATGCAAACATGACATTCTTTAATCACAACACATGCCATAGCACCGTCGTAACACTTTATGTACATAAAATACCATAATACATTATTCATGTAAACACCAATATGCTTATAGCCCTCGGTAGCCAGAAGGCGACAAGGGGTTCTGTCACGTTCAGAACACGACGCCCTGATACACCACATTCTAAACTGAAAGACGACGGGTTGGGCTGTCACATTTAGAATGCGACACCCTGGGCCACCGCCTTCACAGACAGAGCCCCAGTCTGGGAATCCCTCTCTCGAAAATCCCACAAAATGCATACAAACATCCAAATAAAATCGTTATAATTAGTCTAACAGGTACACTAACATGACATCTATCGACTATAACCCATTCCACGAATCAAGCATAAAAATTACACCATCCACAATGAGAAACTGAGTAAAATCTTCCTACCTATGTGAAGAATGTGAAGAACGACCACAAAACTACATTTCCCACACTCCGAGCAACGTCCTCGCGTCGAGAGCACGCTAAACCACGCCCTAAACGTCCAAATCCGGAAGCAAAACCTCCTCCTGACCGAACAGAGCTTTCTCTTCTCTGTTTGGATGACATAATGTTCTTAACCGCACATAGTTAAGAATGCGATGCACCTGGTCGTCGCGATAAGAACACGACAGCCTAGGCCATTGCCTTCTTGACGCTGACGTTAGATAGCCACCCTGCATGCGCCACGCATCGGGCATGCAGCCAAACCACCTTGAACGATGGTAATGAGAATGTGACGCCCATGGCCGTCGCATTAAGAACACGACACCCACCTACCTCGCGTTCATAGACAGTGAACCAGAGGGCACACTGGGCCCGGATATTCGGCCCACAGCACCCACACAACTTGCTAAACACACAAACACCACCAGTTGGCCACACATTAGCCCACAAACCATTCAAACCACGATACGAATGGTCACAACGTTACATTACTATCACCTAAAAAGATATTTCATCCTCAAAATTTAGAAAGAAATCTTAACACCACATTCACAAATAATCATGCATGGAATTATCACCTAAAAACAATTAAAAGCTTACTCAAACAAGTATGGATACGCTTTCATCATTTTCTCTGCTAATTCCCAAGTATCTTCTCCTCTTTGCATGTTTTCCCATCTGATTTTCACTAACTCAATCTATTTATTTCTTAACTTTTATGTTCGTCTTCCTGTGATCTGAATTGGATATTCTGGCATAGACATGTCTGGATTCAAATCATCTCCAATATAACTGACTATTTGTGAAGGATCCCGAATATATTTTCTCAACATAGAAACATGGAATACATCATGTGCATATGTAAAATCTGCTGAGAGCTCTATTCTATAAGTTGTTTCTCCAATTCTTTCTAAAATTCAGAATGGACCCACATACCTCGGACTCAATTTATCTTTCTTGCTAAATCTCAGAACACCTTTGTGGGAGAAACCCTAAAAAACACATAATCCCCGACTTCAAATTGCAATGGCCTGCGCCTTATATCTGCATAACTTTTTTTGACAACTTTGAAATGTCTGAAGTTTTTCCTTTATAAACTTAACCATTTTTTAACATTGTTGAATTAATTCTGGTCCCATAACCTACCTTTCTCCTACCTCATGCCAATTCAAGGGTGTCTGCACGGTCTTCCATATAAGGCTTCATATGGTACCATTCCAATGCTTGCATGATAACTGTTATTGTAAGCGAACTCTACCATTCCTAAGTGATGCTCCCAACTGCCTCTCCATGCCAAACAACAAGCTCGTAACATATCATCTATTGTCTGAATTGTTCTTTCTATTTGCCCATCTGTTTGTAGATGATAAGCTGAACTGTACCTTAACTTAGTGCCAATTACCTACTGTAAACTCGTCTAGAAACCAGACGTAAATCTTGGATCTCTATCTGAAACTATAGTCACTGGAATACCATGCAATGGTACTATTCTATCCACATATATTCTAGTCAATCTATCAACTGTCCAAAACATGCTCACAGCTAATAACCTGCATATCTTTGTTAATATGTCAACAAAAACCGAAATTCCATTATGACCTGATGTTGTTCTGGGCAATCCTACCACAAAATCCATGGCAATATCATCCCATTTTCACTATGGAATCAACAATTACTGCAATAATCCTCTCGGTCTCTGATGCTTTGCTTTCACTTGCTGACAGATCAAACATATTACTATAAATTTTGCTATTTCCTTCTTCATATTTGGCCACCAAAAGTGCTTCTTTAAATCTTGATACATCTTAGTACTGCCTAGATGAATTGAATATCTGGACCTGTATGCTTCCTCCAATACCTTCTGTTTTATCTCTGTTTCAACTGGAACATATAATCGGCCTTTGAGCCTAATCACACAATCATATCAATAGTAACATTCTCCACCTTCACAATATCAGCTAAGTTCTCATTTATTCTTTGGGATTCCGCTATCTGCCAATATAATGATGGTTCCACTACATTGCTAGCCAATACCGCTCGCTGCTGATTATTCAGAATAAACAGGGAATTCTTTGCTATATCCTCATATAACTTCCACTCCTTTATCATCATCTGACTCAAAATTGCTTTTCTACTTAATGCATATGCAACTACATTAGTCTTACCTCGGTGATATGCCAAACTAAAATCATAATCCTTCAGATATTCCTTCCATCTACGCTGCGTGAGATTCAAATATTTTTGAGAGAAAATATACTTTAGACTCTTATGATCTGTGAAAATTTCAAACCTTTCGCCATACAAATAATGCCTCCATAACCTTAAAGTAAATACCACTGCTGCTAACTCCAAATCATGTGCTGGATAGTTCTCTTCATGACGCTTTAACTGCCTAGATGCATATGCTACAACCTTCCCATGCTGCATCAGCACTCCCCCGAGTCCTCTCTTAGAAGCATCTGTATATAACACAAATCCTCCACTGCCTGACGGTAATTCCAATATGGTTGCTGAAGTGAGTCTTTTCTTCAATTCCATGAAACTCCGACGACAATATGCTTACCACACAAATGTCACTCCTTTTCTGGTTAACTTTGTTATAGAGGTTGCAATCTTTGAGAAATCCTAAATGAAACACCTATAATATCCTGTCAAACCTAGAAAACTTCTGATTTCTAATACTGTCTTTGACTCTGCCCATTTCATGACTGCTTCAACTTTGGCTAGATCCACTGCTATTCCTTCTCCAGAAATTACATGACCCAGAAATTGAATTTTCTATAACCAAAACTCACACTTACTGAACTTAGCATAAAACTGATGCTCCCGCAAAGTCTACAAAGTGATCCTCAAATGTGTTGCATGTTCCTCTTCTGATGCCGAATACACCAATATGACATCTATAAATACCACAATGAACTTGTCTAAATATGGGTGGAATATTCTATTCATCAAATTCTTAAAAGTTGTTGGTGCATTTGTCAACCCAAATGACATAACCACGAACTCATAATGACCATACCTGGTCCTGAAAGCTGTTTTATCAATATCCTCCTCTCGAATTCTCAACTGGTGATACCCTGACCTCAAATCAATCTTAGAGAATACCTTAGCTCACTGCAATTGATCAAACAAATCATCTATTATTGGAAGTGGATACTTATTCTTAACAGTAACCTTGTTCAACTGACGATAATCTATACACATTCTGAAACTGTCATCTTTTTTCCTAACAAACAACACTAGAGCACCCTACGGCGAATAATTGGGCCTAATGAAACTTTCTCCAACAACTTCTGCAACTGCTTCTTCAATTCCTTCAATTCATCTAATGCCATCCTATATGGTACCTTTGAGATCGACATACTATCCGGCTGCAATTCCACTGTAAAATCAACCTCTCTGTGTGGAGCTAACCCTGGCAAATCTTTTAGGAATACATCTGCAAATTCTCTGACCACTGGAACCATCTCCACAGACTTATCTGACCCAACTAAACTTACTGAAGCTAAATATGCTACACATCCTGCATTGATTAACCTTCTAGCTCTAAGTGCAGAAATAATAAATTTGGTGGTGTAACATACCTTGAAATTCAAATACTGGTCCACTGAGATGACAAAATCTGACTCTCTTCTTCCTACAATCCACTATTGCCCCATAGGCTTCTAACCAATCCATTCCCAAAATCATATCATATTCTTTCAACTGCAATGCATACAATCTGGCTAGAAACTGATTTACTTGAATCACTATTGGAACTTCATTTAAATAATTAGAGGTAAACATATAACCACCTGAAGGGACTTCCACAATCAACTCACACTGCTTCTCTTCTAAAGGATGAACCATATTATCCATAAAATCTTTAGAAATAAAAGAATGCGATGCACCTGGATCTATCAACACTCTTGTAGAAAATTCAAAGATAGGTAGTATACCTTCAATTAAATTAGATGCCTCTGTCTGTGCTCTAGTGATGGCCATAACTCGTCCTCGACCTCTTTGGAAAGGCGGACCTCTACCTTGATCTGCCAGTAGCTGCTAAATTTGTTGTTGCTGCTGTGGTGCTACTCCACCATAATTGTACTTTATGGGATAAGAACAATTCTTAATTAAATGTCCTGGCTAACTAAAATTATAACACCTATAACCTGGAGGAACCACGAGCTATCTAGTTGTACTCTACTAGGACTCCTCTGGCTCTGGCCTAAAGCCTCGACCCTGCTAAACTGCCTGCTGTCTTCCACCTCATCGACCTTTGAATATCTTCTTAAACTTGGAACCCCACTTAGTAAACCCTAATGAAGATGCTCTTGATAGTGCCTTACCCTTACTAACACCTGGGGAATGCTGTGGGAGGTGAAAACTACCTGACTCTCCTATCTGCCTGGCCTGTACGGTCCTCTCTAAAATAACTGCTCTCTAAGCTGCTTCCTCCACTGTTCTGCACATGAGGGGAATCACTGCATCCTGCAACTCTGGTCGCAATCCTCGAATGAAATACTCCACCATCATTGCATTATTTGTAACTACGTACGGTGCATACTTGCTCAACGCCATAAACCGCATCTGATACTCCAATACTGATAAATTCCCTTGCTGCAATGTTCTAAACTGCTCTCTTTTTGCTTGTTGGATCTGAACTGGAAAGAAAGTATCATTGAACACTCCTAAAAACTCTGGCCAAGTAATGGAATCCTCAGTCCAGCCCACAATACTGTCTGCATCTTCAATCTCCACCAGTCTTATGCAAAACCACACAATTGATATGTAGCCAAAATCACTCTATCTATTTGTGGACACCTTATAGTAACAAAAACCCTCTCAATCTCATGCACTCAATGTTCTGTTGTATCTGGATTTGGACCTCCTGAATAAGTGGGTGGTTGTAACCTCAAAACCTCTCTACTAACATTGTAGGCTCCTCCGTACTAACTGGACATGTCGGCACTGCTGGGGGTATAGGTACGGCAGCTGGTACCTCAACTCCCGGTGGTTGTGGGGGTGGTGCCACTGGTACTGCCTCCCCTACAACCTGGGGTGCCACAATTGCTGGCTGAACTAGTGCCTGCTGGTCCAACCTCGTTTGAATCTCTGTAATACTTTCCCATAGCCTCTCAATCAACTGATGAGTAGACTCTTCTGGCTCATCTCCTCCACCTCCTCAATCTCTTCTATTAGTCATTTCCAGTCCTGCACATACATCATTCCAAACCATACAACACACTAACAAGTCAATACAAAACCAGAGCCAACTATAAGTAGTGGACTATAGTAGAGATCAAGCTGTGTAAGTCTTCTTGTTCCTTTATATTCACATGGACCTTGCTTTGATGCCAACTAAGGTGGTCCTCGTCGCTTAGACCCGCTAACCTAATAACGAGCCTAATCCAACTCCACCTCCCGCGAACAGGCCGAAGCCTCGCAAGGGATACCATAACTAGAGTCCGTCAAAACATAAAAGAAACTAATTAAACACACATAAGATCACATTTATTGTACAATCTCACATATATTTACATGAAGTTTACATAGCCAGTTCCCAACTAAAGTCAAAGAACATAGTACAACAGCCTGAGACATACACCGAGATACAACAGAAAGTAAAATTACACTGTTGGTGGTAAAACACACCAGGCTTTGAACTATACAAGGGACGGGAACTCTCCTACTATCCTTCACTTAAAAGGAGTAGGGGCGAGCCTCACAAGTTAGTGGCTCAGTAGGGAAACTCCCTCGAAATCCGAAACAACACCAATCTCACGAGAAGCAGGAGTAAAGAATTAAATTAAACAATTAACAAAGCTGCCTAAGCATGGTGCTACAATTATAATTAAACAAAAAATTCTAAACTAATAAGTTGGATTAAACATTAATAAATAAACGACAAACCACGTTCAAGTGTACGAGAGAAGGGTAACACCACACTCGGGTCACGAAACCTAGTTTGCAACACCAACTACTGACCCGGACAAACCACACAGGACTACCTCTCAGTCTCGTAGCCACAGACAGAAGGTCCAGCTGCCACTCTACCTCTACAGTGCCAACAAGCTGTGAAGACCAACCAACACCACACATGCAGTGACACACGCTGTAAACCCACGCCTGACACACCTCTAAGAGTTCCGGAACCCTTAGAGTGAGGCTGTGGAACACAGGACTAGCTGGGGACCAGTATGTCTACCAGTGTCTATCCCCCAACCACGAGCGTGCTACAAGCGACCGAACTGAGAACCAACACACCACAAGTCGCTGCCCTACTGTCGGCTTTCTCCCAGCCGGACTTACAGCTCGATAGACGAGTGAGGGTGTCCAAGAAGACGACAGAAACATTGACAGTACACAGAGTACCGGGACAAATGCCAAGCACTAATGTGTCTGGCTTACAGAGAACTTGAGGTACCCGACTCAAGAGGTAACCAGGGAAGGCATCGTACTACCCAACTCACCACGTATGCACAAACCATGCAAACACAACATTCTTTAATCACAACACGTGCCATAGCACTGTCATAACATTTTAAGTACATAAAATACCATCATATATTACTCACGTAAACACCAATATGCTTACAACCCTCGATAGCCAGAAGGCGACAAGGGATTCTATCGTGTTCAGAACGTGGCGCCCCGATACAGAACATTGTGAACCGGAACGCGATGGGTCAGGCTGTCGCATTCAGAGCGACACCTTGGGCTGCCGCCTTCACAAATAGAGCCCTAGTCTCAGAATCCATCTCCCGAAAACCCCACAAAATGCATACAAACATCCAAATAAAATAGTTATAATTAGTCTAACAACTATACTAACATGTCATCTATCGATTGTAACCCATTTCATGGATCAAGCATAACAAATACACCATCCACAACGAGAAACTGAGTAGAATCTCCCTACCTGCGTGAAGAACATGAAGAACGACAACAAAATTGTGTTTCCCATGCTCCGAGCAACGTCCTCGCGCGAGAGCATGCCAAACCACACCCTAAACATCCAAATCCCCCAAATCCGGCAGCAAAACCTCCACTTGGCCGAACAGAGCTTCCTCTGCTCTGTTTGGCCGACCTAAGGTTCTTAACCCCTCACAGTTAAGAATGCGACGCACTTGGCCGTTGCGAAAAGAACACGACGGCCTAGGTCGTCGCCTTCTTGACACTGACTTAGGCAGCAGTCCTGCACACACCACGCGTCGGGCATGCGACCAAACCACCCTGAACGGCGGAAATTGGAACGCGACGCCTAGGGCTGTCATGTTAAGAACACGACACTCACCTACGTCGCGTTCACAAATAGTGAACTAGAGGGCACATTGGGCCCGGATATTCGATCTACAGCACCCACACTACTTGCTAAACACACAAACACCACCAGTTGGCCACACATTGTCCCACAAACCATTCAAACTACGACCGAACGGTCACGACGTTACAACTTGACTTTCGATTTTTAGTGTTTCATATGGTTTATTTGAATTATCAAATTTTTAGATAGGCCAAATTATGAGAGATTAGAAAGTTAACATTTCTCTAAAATCACCGAAATCGTGATTTTCTTATTCGATGGGAGAGTTGACTTTTTATTGGTAAGAGATATGATTTTTTTGATATTTTTAGTGGATTCAAATGAAGAGTGCTTTCTTATTTATATGTAATATCTTAAGTAAATAAATACTTAAATGATATTCAGGTAAATAAGTATGAAGAAGAAAAAGTATGTATGTATGTACCCATGCGAATCGGATCGGATCACCCAAATCACGGATCGGATCTCCCTTGATCCGATCCGATTCGGCCAAATTGAGCCGATCCGATTCGCCTTGCAAAACCTTGATGTAAATTATATTTTTGCATTTACATATACGCTGATTGCATGTATAATAAGACTCTGCTTCTTTTATCCTCTTCCATTCGGCGCATATTTCATATATATATAGTATTATTTTATTATGATACATGACTTGAGTTGTCATCAAGATTTTAAAGATAGGTTTAACAATTTCTCTTCTATGTTATCACATTATTATATGTGTTAACTCCCCCAAATGTAACGTGTTTAACAGTTGCTCGTATGGTTGTATGCCACACAACTATCCATAGAGTTATCTTTTATGATCTATAAAAGAAACTAATATATCTGCATATGTTGTTATGAGTTTTGTTTTATTATGTGAATCTTCTTAAAATAGACACAATCTCTATTTATAGTCCAAAACTTGGGTATGATGTGATGTATGAGATAATTGCATATTGAATAATGTTAATTCACACTCAATATTTAAAACGACAATACCTTGTAGAGCCGCTCCTAAGAAAATCCATAGTTTGTGTGCTTAGATAAACTAGAAAGGAGTTTCTAGTGTCGCTAATCAAACAAGATTGTGTTGAACATAAGGTACAATAATTTTTATTTGTGCTCACTATTTGGTGTGCATAAATTAGACACACCAAATAATGGTGTGCTACCTCAATTCCTTAGGGTTGAATATTAAATGTCTCCTATCCCTTAGGTGGCATACTATCATTTGGTGTGTCCAATTTGTGCACACCAAATAATGTGCACCAAGTTCTTTTCTTTTTATTAAGGGTATTGTTGAGCAAATTAAAAATATAGATGCAGGATAATTGATGACAAAAATATTCCAAAACGATTATACATCCCCATACCATTTTAGGGCTTAGCATGGTATGCTGTTCATATATGAGCACAATCAAATAAATTATGATGTAATAAATTGTATGAGAATTAAATATCAAATAAAATATTTAAAGGAGTCTTAACATAGTGGGGCCTATTTCGTATTAATTTAGACAATCACATGCATGAGAGCAATGAAAAAATAACATTGGTATAGAAATAAGGGAAAAGTACATATATATCCCTCAAAACTATAATAATCAAACGTATACTCTTGACATCTTCATATTATATCCTCTGAAATAAAAAAAAACCATCAATTATATTCATGTGATTAGCAGTTTATTAAAACATAAGAAATAATCTGTTAGAATATAAATATAACCATTAAAAAGGCATGAAAGATTAAAATACATGTCACGCCCCCAAAATAGGGCATGACAGCAATAGCAATATCAGAACAAGCAAATACAAGAAGGGAAATTTTCACATAAATATCTTATTCACAAGTGTTTCACAAAATTTACATTGATCTAGTGTTTTATAGGCCAATCATAAAAGAATATACAGTTCGTGTTGTGGGAGGAAGACCAACAACATTAAAACTAAAACACTATCTAAGAATTTTGGGTCTTTTGGGTTATACCAGTAGGCGGCTTCTCAACACTTAGTCTATTCCCAACAAATTTTAGTCCTTAGAAGTTACCTAAAAATAATCAAAAAATAAAAATGAGCATCAAAATGCCCAGTAAGAATTACCCTCTAAAACAAAACCAAATTAGATAATCACATGACATATTAATCATGGTAGGAAGAGAGAGAAATATATGTTGGAAAAACAATGTACATGAAACAAATAATTACATGAACATACGTAAAACATGATGGCATGAACATCACATACACATCGTCCCACAGGTATAGGCAAGATCCGATTCCAATCCAAAAGGAAAACACATGCATGTGTATGCAACAAATCAAGAAAAATAATATAGAGTTAGAAGACTTAGCCGAGCCGCCTGTAAGGACTCCCCTTAGAGATGTTATCGCCCCCGTCATACCAGTGCGGCGGAGTCTACGATCTTCCCCCATGATAGAACGGCTACAGGGATGTGTCTCCACACGAAGACGATCCCTCCTCGACGACAACCTCAGGAACACGTTCCTCTTCGTCGATCAAATAAAAACTGTGGTGTGGAATCTACACAATAGAAAAGGAACAGAACACATTCGAGAGAGAACACCCAACGTGGAAAAACTCCACCACCGCCAACAAAACGGCGTTGCGCGTTATTCTTTCCCGGAACCAAGCGCTGCACTTTTCTCCCGTTTTTCCAGAAAAATCTCGCTGCCCTTTTCCTCCCCAAAAACGCCCAAAGTTGCTTCTGCCGTCCTCCGCTTTTCCACCCGAGAGAGAGAAAAACACAAAAACCGTCAAAAGCCTAACCAAAGCCAAAGCCTTGCGTTTTCTGGAAAACCAAAAGGGCAACATGTGACCTTTTATGGAAAAGACCCACAAAAAGTTTTGGGTTTAAATAAAACCTAATAAACACAATTTCTTAAAATTCCCCCACAAACCCAAAAAGATTTTGTGGAAGAAACATAGATCGAAGGAAGAAAAACATATCTTGCTTTCAGTGAGGGTACCTTTTGGGTTTGAACCATCACCTGAGTTTCTAACTTCAACCCCCACAGAACCGAAGTGAACGAAGTCTTGAACTTGGTTCTTTATATGAGAGTTTCTATTAGGAACAACAAAATATAAGTTCTGGTTGAAATCTTCAGGGTTGACGCATTATGGCCATGCACCCCAAATCCTTATTCATGAGTGCTATTTAGGAAGAACCCACTTCCCTTAACTGCGGCCTCACAGTCACACTCACATAGGTGGGCTTCTCCAAGGATGCACTGCAACATCTTGCCAAGATAGGCTTGAACCCATTCAGAGTTTCACAAAACTCTTCCTTTACTTACAGTACAGGCACTTTAAGCAGATTATCAGGAGAGAGACACACAGGTACATAAGTACCAATATAATGTAAAGTGCCACTTAATCCTCCCTATGACTTGTTGTTACCACATTGAACCTAATTTGTGGGATCTCCACTCAGTTAGGTTGGGTTGCTGCCATAGAAGAATTCTTATGGGTTTCAGTCCCATCCCTAATCTGGATTTCTGAACTTGATTTCTATCAAGTCCTTTGTCAGTGGATCTGCTGTATTATCTTGGTACCAACAAAATCAACAGCAATCACACCCTGAGACACAAGTACCCTTACAGATTTCAATCTGACTTGGACATGTCTCCTTTGTTTTTGGTTATACTTTGAACTTCTGATCTTTGCAATTGTGGTCATACTATCACAATGCACAGAGATCGCAGGAATGGGCTTTCCCATCAGAGGGAGTTCAGACAGAAGTCCCCTGATCCATTCAGCCTCTGTTCCAGTAGTGTCCAAAGCACACAGCTCAGCCTCAAAAGTAGACCGAGACAAAATGGTCTGTTTTGCAGACCTCCAGGCAACAGCGCCACCACCCAGGGTAAAGACATACCCTGAAACACCGTGACTCCCTGAGTTTTGGGCTATCCAACTTGCATCACTATACCCTTCTAACACAGCAGGGTACTTCCCATAATGCAAGCCTAAGGAAATAGTTCCCTTAAGGTACCTTAGTACCCTATCCAAGCCCTCCCAGTGAGTACGATCAGGACAGCTAGTGTATCTACTGAATCTAGCCACTGCATAAGAAATGTCAGGCCTAATACAGTTTGCAAGATACATTAAGCTTCCTAAGATTGGGAATATCTGAGTTGAGACACAGGCAACACCACTTTGTTCTTATAGTATGCTCTAGATGAATCATATGGAGTGCTTACAGTTACAATTTTGATAGCCAAATTTCTCCAAGACTTTCTCAATATAATGAGACTGAGAAATTACTATAATTATATCCCTTCAACTGAACGAATTGTTTAAGGCCCAAAATCACATTAGCAACTCCCATATCTTTCATTTCAAACATTCTACTCAAGAAGGACTTAGTCTCATTCACAATCCCAATTGAAGTTCCAAACAGTAAAATATCATCTACATACAGGCATAGAATGATACAAGCATCACCTTTAACCTTGGTATAGACACACTTATCAAACTCATGACACTAAAGCCAAAAGACAAGATAGTCTTGTCAAATTTTTCATGCCATTGTTTAGGGGCTTGTTTCAATCCATAAAGAGACTTAACAAGTTTACAAACTTTCTCTCATTACCAGATGCCACAAATCCTTCAGACTGATCCATGTATATCTCTTCTTCAAGATCACCATTTAGAAAGGCGGTCTTAACATCCATTTGATGGATAATGAGATCATATACAGAGGCCAATGCTAAAAGCACTCTAATTGTGGTCATCCTAGTAAAGGAGAATATGTGTCAAAGAAATCTATTCCTCCTTTTGTTTGAACCCCTTGGCAACCAATTTGGCTTTATACTTGTCAATACTTCCATCAGGTTTCAGTTTCTTCTTAAAAATCCATTTGCACCCAATAGTTGTAGAACCAGGAGGTAAGTCAACCAACTCCATGTACCATTAGACAGAATAGAATCCATCTCACTCTTAATGGCATCCTTCCAATGCATTGCTTCTGGTGAAGCCATAGCATCTCGGAAAGTAGGAGGATCACCCTCAATCTTGTAAGTGATAAAATCACTTCCCAAATCCTTGGAAATTCTAGGTCTCTTACTCCTTCTTGGTTCCACCAATTCCTCTTGATCAGTAGAGTCAGGATGGGAACTAGAGGTCTCAACCCCCACATTGGATATCCTCTCTATATGATCAGGAATAGACTCAGAAGTGCAAGGAACTTTTTTAGAAGACACTTGATAAGGTACACCAGTTTTCATGGGAAACACATCTCAAAGAATGTAGCATCACGAAACTCAACTATGGAGTTAACAGCTATTCCAAATATCTCAGATTTAATCACTAAGAATCTGAATACATAACTGTTAGCAGCATAGCCTATAAAGACCGCATCAACTGTTTTAGGATCTAGCTTCTTTCTTTGTGTTCAGGGACTAACACTTTTGCAAGACAGCCCCACACTTTAAGATACTTGAAGCTAGATTTCCTACCTCTCCATAACTCTTCTGGACTAGTGTGCTTGTGTTTCAAGGGAACTTTATTTAGAATATGACATGCCGTATTCAAAGCATCCCCCCACATGTAACTAGGTAATCCAGAGTTTTGGAGAAGAGAGTTGACCATGTCAATAAAAACTCTATTCTTTCGCTCTGCAATCCCATTAGACTGAGGGGAATAAGGAGCAGTAACCTCGTGAATTATGCCATGATTTTGACAAAATTCAGAAAACAGGTTAGATGTATATTCTCCACGTCTATCAGACCTTATCCTTTTAAGAACCTTGGAAGTTTGTGTTTCTGCTTCAGCCTTAAAGATTACAAACTTAGATAAGGCTTCATCTTTAGACTTAAGAAGATACACATAACAGTATCCACTACCATCATCAATAAAGGTGATAAAATATTTCTTATGTTCCCACGTTTGTACACCATTAAACTCACAGATATCAGTATGAACTAAATCTAAAATCTCAGAATCTCTAACAACATAGTTAAATGGTTTTCTAGATTGTTTAGCTTGCACACAAATATCACATTTATGAGATTTATCAATGGCATACTCAGGGATCATATTCAAATCATCATTCGTTTCAAAGAATTGTAATTTACATGTCCTAAACGATTATGCCATAAAGAAGATGATTCCACAACATTCACAGAATAAGAAGTAGAACTAGATGAAATGTCAACCACTTCATTATTCAAAATATTGTCCACATAAAGTTTAAACAAACCATCACATAAATAACATTTTCCAATAAAAGTCCCTAAATAAAGAAGCACCACTTTATTACATTTGAATGCCAATTCATAACCTTGTTCCACTAAAACAGAACCACTTAATATGTTTCTCCGGATCGCTGGAACGTGGTGCACTCTGTGTAGAGAAAGAACACGCCCTGAAGGAAGCCTCAGGTCCACGCATCCTATCCCCAACACCATAGAAGCAGTAGCATTCCCCATGGTCACGGATCTGCCATGAATGGCCTGGTAAGACACAAATATGGACATGTCAGCACATAGATGCACATTAGCCCCAGTGTCTACTATCCATTCATTTGGTTCATATATAGTGAAAACTTGAGGGTAACAGAAACATACAATCCGCTATTGGAGCCCGAAGCTTGCTCAGTCCTTCAATCACAACATTGATTTGGGGACCAGAAGAGTGCTTTTCAGCCTTCTTAGCTTCTTCGTAGGACAGTCCTTGATGAAATGGCCAACCTGTCCACACTCCCAGCATGGTTTCTTTTTGGACTTTTTCTGGATCTTGCCTTTAATGTTGGTTTTGTTCTTCATGTAATCTATTTTCCTTTACTTTTAGGATCTCTTGCCTACTAGCAGTCATCACATTTGCACTCGGTTCTACAGGCATCACAGGCTTCTGATTTCTATGCTCTTCTTCAATGGCTATTGATACTAATAAATCATCCAGAGTAATTGAACCCTTGCGCTGCTTGAGAGACATCCAAAAATCCTCCCATGATTTCGGAAACTTCTCAATTATAGACATCACCTGAAATTTCTCTGGTAATTTCATTTCAGCATCAGCCAAACCATGAAGTAAGAGAAGAAATTCATGGGCCTGTTCAGACACAGATTTGCCCTCTACCATTTGAAACTTTAAGAACTTGGCAACAAAATATTTTTCTAGACCAGAGTCTTCAGTGTTATATTTCTTGTCAAGTTCCTCCCACAGACCCTTGGCAGTTTTCTCAGAAGAACTGATGTATACATCAAACAGTATGTTGGACAAAGCCAACAATATGCAGCCATGACATATACGGTCACGTTGCTTCCACTCATCTACTACCTTTTGACTATTGGGATCATTCTCAACTAGTTTAGGGCAATCCGATTCAATAACCGAGATAAACCCGATTGTGGTAAACCAGATCTTCATGCGATGTTGCCATCGCTTGAAGTGCTGTCCCGAGAACTTTTCGGGCATACCAGACATATCCACACGGGGTGCAACCACAGACGACATGGACGACATGATGAATAACTTCTCTAAGATTGTTGGAAAAACAATGTACATGAAACAAATAATTACATGAACATACGTAAAACATGATGGCATGAACATCACATACATATCGTCCCACAGGTATAGGCAAGATCCGATTCCAATCCAAAAGGAAAACACATGCATGTGTATGCAACAAATCAAGAAAAATAATATAGAGTTAGAAAACTTAGCCGAGCCGCCTGTAAGGACTCCCCTTAGAGAAGTTATCGCCCCCGTCATACCAGTGCGGCGGAGTCTACGATCTTCCCCCAGGATAGAACGGTACAGGGATGTGTCTCCGCACGAAGACGATCCCTCCTTGACGACAACCTCAGGAACACGTTCCTCTTCATCGATCAAATAAAAACTGTGGTGTGGAATCTACACAATAGAAAAGGAACGGAACACATCCGAGAGAGAACACCCAATGTGGAAAAACTCCACCACCGCCAACAAAACGGCGTTGCGCGTTATTCTTTCCCGGAACCAAGCCGCTGCACTTTTCTCCCATTTTTCCAGAAAAATCATGCTGCCCTTTTCCTCCCCAAAAACACCCAAAGTCTGTCTGCCGTCCTCCGCTTTTCCACCCGAGAGAGAGGAAAACATAGAAACCGTCAAAAGCCTAACCAAAGCCAAAGCCTTGCGTTTTCTGGAAAACCAAAAGGCAACATGTGACCTTTTATGGAAAAGACCCACAAAAAGTTTTGGGTTTAAATAAAACCTCATAAAACCCACAATTTCTTTAACAATATAACAGTAAGAAATAATCAATCAGGAATATTTTCTCTCTCAAAACTGAGAATTCATACTAGTAAGAATAAGTAACTATGTGAAGCTTATGTACAGAAGTAAATAATTCAATAGACTGGCCAAAAGTGACTATTTCCATAAATTTCTTGTCAAATAATAATCAAATGTCATTTAGAATTTTCAATTGAGTAAAATGAATCTAACTTGTAGTGGTGCCATGCCAAACACCTGATCATTAACGAAGAATATTTCAGCGCTCCTCCTGGGGACGATGATCAATGCCCCATACTTTAGCAAGGCATGTATGCAAGAGGTACAAGGCCTCAACATATGCTCTCATGACAATTTATGTATATTCATATAAATGGTCAAGAAATAGTTAAGAGTTTTTTAAAAGTAACTTCAAGAAATAAATGAACTAGCCAATAGGAAGTTTTCTAATACTCTCTAGCTAGACAATAAGAGTTTTCAAATGCTCTCCAGCTAGCCAATAGGAGCTTCTACTCTTGTAGTAAACCGAAATTTTAAAGAAGTAAAAAGGTAATTCTTGAGAAAGTATGAGAACAAATATCATAATTATAAGAAACATTATGAATACAATTTTAAGATTTGAATGAAAATAGTTTATAAGAAATAAAGAAGGAGGGTATAATTAATATTTTGCCAATCAGAAGTTAGGTGCATGCATGCATAAGCGGTGACCATGGCACTAAAAATGTTCTAGAGAGAAAAAAAAAAAACCTTGCAGAAACTCACTAGACACTTGACCCCCAAGGTTAATGCATAAGTCACAAGAAAGTATTAAAATGTTATAGAAGGGTCACCAAGAAATTCTAAAGACATTATTATAGTGGTGAGTTGGGACCGTAAAATAGAAAAAATAATTCTAGAAGTTACCTGTGAACCCACCATCTGAGCCATAACTTTGAGTCTGTAAATATCTGGTTAAAGGTAAACTCCACCTACTTATTATCGTAGTAGGGTTTACTATAATAACTGGAGGAGTGTTGAGAAGCTTGCTAGCCCTTAAAGGCTTGGATTAACTAGGGTTAAGATAGGTACTTTTGAACAAGTCAAATAAGTTCTTATTCTAGCCTTGTTCACAAGATTCCCAAGATATCACCACTGATGATCTTGATTGTTCCTGTTTAAGTTGGACTTTCCTGGTGTACTTGTTCACGTTGTTCAACATGCTAATATTCTCTTGCATAAATTCTGATCAAGAGGACTTTATTTTTGAAGTATTATTATAAGATCCATCATCATTGAGCCTTGACTTCATAAGTCAATTAGTTCTGGATTCTATTTTTCTGTTACCCTAATATGTTCCACCCAGAATCATTCTTGAATTATCATGTTTCAATATTCTGATTTAATTGGATATGTCTTACTTTTGAACTACTTAGATTCGTATGCTTTTGGAATTTTTCCAATATTATTGGACTTGAATATCCTCAAATTATCCTCCTTGTGTTATGTTAGATACTTTGCACTTGATGTAGACTTATGTTCTCAGATGTCACTATAGTCTCTTGGTGATTTTTTTTCGAAATTATGAGTTTTTGGGAATTAACTAGAATTATGGGTAAAGATTTCTTCACAAGTTGAAGTCGTTCTTGACTAATCAAGTCATTGGTCGAAGTATCACTTCATAAGTTGAAGTTGTTCATGACCATCTGAAGTCATCAGTCAAAGTTACTTATCATTAGTCGAAGTGAGTCTTATAGTCATGAGTTGAAGTTTTTGTGAGTTGAAGTTATCAGCCGAAGTCATCAGTCGAAGTTAGAAGTGAGTCTTGTAGTCATGAGCTGAAGTTTTTCATAAGTCGAAGTTTCCTTCATAAGTCAAAGTTTTCTTCATAAGTCAAAGTTCGTCATCAGGCAAGTTTTATCAGGAGTCGAAGTTGCCTTCATAAGTTGAAGTCCGTCATCAGTCGAAGTTTGTCATTTCAGTCGAGGTTTTCAATCGAACTCTTCTCTTCATCAGTCGAAGTTTTTAGTCAAAGATCTTCTCTTTATTAGTCGAAGTTTCAGTCAAAGATCTTTTCTTCATCAGTCGAAGTTTTTGGGCTTTTAGAAAGCTTGATATATCCAAAAGCTTGATTCTATCCTTAACTAAAGGCTCATTTTATAATGCTTTTCTTGAAAACCTTTAAAGCTCGTTTCATCCTTTCTTTCAGGAATCAGTTATTCTTCTACCCTGATTTCTTGAATCTTAACCTCTATGCTTAATCCAACCTTCAAAAAACTCCTAAGAATCCTAGACAAATCCCTCCACTAAAGTTTCTTGCTATTGATATGAAATTCCTTATTTAATTCAAATTATCAGTGTTTTGCTATAAATCTGAAATTTGGCCATTATTTATATGAGAACTGTCATGAAAGTGATTGTTTGGGTCTTGGACCCCACTTGTATTATTGCTGTGCCAAGGAGCCCGGATCTGGTCATGAGAATAGCACCCGAATGTTTTACTTGGGCCGCAAAAAAGTTATGATCAAGTGTCTTGGCAAGACAACTCTACAAGTTACTTATGACTTGAATTACTTGAATGATAGTTCAATATGTAAATTCAGTGAATGATTATTCCAGTACATAAAAGTTCTTATTAAATGCTTACTTGCATGAATGGCCAAAGATCCACTAATATTTGAAATGTGCATGTTCAGGTAGCTCTCTCACTTGTCATTGAACTTGTAATGGCTTGTTACAATGCTCTGATTACTTGAAATCTTGAGACTCAATTTATTTTGTCATCTTGCATTCAAAATTTGAATTCGTTAACAACTTTACCTTGAAATCTAGATATTTGGCTTGCTTTAGAAGATAAATCCAAATGGGCTTTGTGTTCATTAAATTTATTTAATATTTCAGGAAAGACTCTTTTTGAAGACTCTCAAGAATAGGACTGCATGGGCGGGATGAGAACAGAGAGAGACTGACCTCCACCTGTTTGACATGACTATGTTATTATTATTTTGTTTAATTATTGTCGGTCTTCCTTTTGTGGGCCCAGGACCATGTAGTGAGCCTTGATATGGCCCAGTTTGTTAAGAAAAACTTTGACGTAGATACGACTGCTAAAGATGTTTTAAGAAGTTTGTAATTTGATTTCTCTTGAACTATATATGAATATCTTGGTTGTTCATAGTGTGATCAACTATTTTTTCTCGCAATCTATTTAGTTCAATTTGTCATTGCCTCGATGACTGTGCCATTAAGGCATGACAGATTAAGCGGTATTAGAGTTTAGTTAAGGACCAACATTTTGTTTGGTCTTAACATCCCTTGATTGGTCTGTAAGGAAGGGTAGAAGACCTCGGTAACCTGGATTATTTAGATTTACTATTATTATTAAGAATCTTACCATTAATTTGAAATTAACACTAGATTGATAAAAGCTGTGGAAGGTTAAGGAGCAAATTGGGAAGACATGAGGCACACTGTTGAAGGCATGATTCAAGCCTTGGGGGCGATTGTACAACTAGTAAATCAATAGTCAGAAGGAGATGTATATAGTAATTTCAAGAATATGGATCCACCCAAGTTTGTTGGCAATACCAACCCTGATGAAGTAGAAAATTGGATTATATAAATAGAGAGGATTTTAAAGTTACTCAATGTCTAGAAGAGGATAAGGTTCGATTGGCTACTTGCTAGTTAGAAAAAAGATGCCCGAGCTTGGTAGGAAGCTACATAAGCTACTCTAGAAAATAGGAATGTAACATGGGCATAATTTGTGGAATTTTTTAATAATTAGTACTTTTCAGAAGAAATTGGGAAAAGAAAGCCATGGAATTCATAAATCTAAAGCAAAAAAAGATGAATGTTTCAGAATATGAAGCAAATTCTCCAAACTGTCAAAATATTCTCGTCACTTGGTCTCTACTGAAAAATTGAAGGGAAGAAGGTTTTTGAATGGATTAAGTCCCAATTACATTAACCAACTAGCACACATGCTGATAAAAAGATATTCTGATATGGTTAAGAGGGCCCAAGCTTTAGAAAGTGCATCGGAGGTGTTGAAAGGATTTGGACTGCTAGTAAAAAGGAGATTACTTCAACTACTGGTAAAAAGGAGAATACTTCAGCTTTTGGTGGAAGTAAAAATGAACCTGGAAAGAGAAATCAGTGGTAATTTTTTTCCCCACAATCAGAAATTCAATCAAATAAAGTTAGCATGTGGTCTTGTTAGAATAGAAAAAGAGATTTGTAAGTATTGTCAAAGAAGTGGACACAAGTCTTAAGATTGCTAAAGGAGGATTGGATCATGCTTGAAATGTGGAAGAAAAGACCACAAAATCCAGAACTGTCCACGCATGAAAACTGAACCAGTTCAGTTGCAAAGAAATATTAAAAGCAAGGGAAGTTATATGTAGTGCAAGGAGCTGAACTTGAAACTGAGCAAGAAGGAAGTGTGGTAGAAGGTACCTTTACTGTCTACTCTAAACCTACCTTTGTTCTATTTGACTCTAGTGCTACTCATTCATTCATATCTCAATCCTTTGCCAATTCCTTACCCCTAAAACCTATCTTGTTACCATCCAAATTGAGTATAGTTACTCATATAAATTCTAGGGTAAAACTTGATCAATATTATCCATCCTGTGAAATTTTGTTTAGAGGGCAAAACCTGTAGATTTAATTTGTTTAGAGATGGAGGGCTATGATGTGATCTTAAAGGTTGATTGGCTTTTCAAACACCATATCCAACTTGATTGCCATTTTAGAAGCCTAATTCTTCCATAAAAGAATTTACCCCCTATACCCTTCTTAAGACCTTCAAAACCAAAATCTTTTAGCATTATTTCAGCCCTACAAGCCAAGATATTTATTGAGAAAGGGTGTTTTGCTTACTTAGTTCCAGTTATGCTAGTCAATTCTCCAGACATAGAACTTGGTTGAATTCTAGTTATAAGAGAATTTCCAAATATATTTCCAACTGAATTACCTAACTTACCACCGGAAAGAGAAGTGCAATTTTCTATTGCGCTAGTTCTTGGAGCTACACTAGTCTCTAAGGCTCCATATAGGATGTTTCTTGCTAAAATGAGAGAATTAAAGAACAATTGACAAAATTATTACAAAAAGGATTTACCAGGCCTAGCACTTCACCATGGGGTGCACCAGTTTTACTTGTAAAAAAAGGAGGATGGAACGTTGAGATTGTGTATAGATTACAGACAATTGAATCAGTTGACAATTAAAACCAAGTACCCTTTAGCAAGGATAGATGAACTATTTGATCAGTTATCTAGAGTTCAAAATTTTTCAAGATTGACTTAAGATCGAGGTATCATCAATTGAGGATTAAAAAAGAAGACATTTGTAAGACTACCTTTAGAAGTGGATATAGACACTATGAATTTGTGGTAATGCCCTTCAGATTGACTAATACTCTAGCTACCTTTATGCAATTGATGAATGCTGTTTTTAAATCATACTTGGATCAATTTGTGGTGGTGTTTATTGATGATATCTTGATATATTCCAAAAGTAAAGAAGAACATGAATCCCATTAGAGAATTGCTTTACAATTATTAAGAGAACAACAACTATATGCAAAATTCAGCAAATGTGTCTTTTGGTTGGAAGAAGTGGCATTTTTGGATATATCATGTAATAACCGGTAAGTTCGGATCGAGGTTTACCGGGTTTGGAGGCCAATGTGTGGCCCATTGTTAGACCATGGAGGTCTATGTGAATTTTTACAAGTTTTCTGGTCAGGTGGGAGGTAGGAGGGCTGGGCATTCCAGCCCAACCAAGCCTCTGTCGGGTCATTGAGATCATGTCGTATTCAGACGACGCGATTCTCATGTGAACTATCCAGTTTCTTCGACGCGATTTGGAGTTAAAACACACTCTCTTGAGTGGACACGTTCTCGCACCGCCGTTACGTGGCCGTCGCTGCATGCGCGCCGCGTGGCACATGCAGGACATCGGGGGTTTAGTTGCATCGGCAATGTCGGACGCGTTTCTAATTGCGTCGAGCAGATGCGATGCAATTTAAGCCTATGTTATATGTGCTTCTTCCCCTGGCCGAACAGTGCAACTGCACTGCTCAGCTGGGGAAGATGCTGCTGCGGTTGTGAAGGTGATTCTGGGCATTTTTGGTGCGTTCGAAGTCCGATTGGCGCAATTTCGGCGCGAGGACGAGCTTCAAAGCGCGAGGAATCCTTTGGTGACATTGGAATTGTGTCTTCTTAGTGGGTAGGGGACTTCTACCCTATTTCTTCTACGTGTGAACTGTGTGATTAGAGAATAAGGGTGTGATTGTGGGAATTGGCTTGAGCATGATGGGGAGAATAGTTGAGCATGATAGAAGTATGCTTAGGACTTTGTTTGGGTTGCTATATCCTGCTTAGCATGTTTGCATGGATTTGTGTGGTGTTTTTCAGAATGAGAATACATGGTGTGTTCTTGAAGTCTGAAAGGTGTCCAATACAGTGGACGTGTTTCATGTGAACGCGTCGCCCATGGCCGACGCGATTCAGTGTTGGGTAGCATCCTTTAAGTTCGACGCGGTTTAGAGTAGAATGACAACGTCTGTGGTGGACGCGTTTCAATATGAGGCCACCTGAGCTCTGGTGTTCTGTGGCCAGTTTGTCCGGTTCCTATTCTACGTTGCTTGGACTGTGTTATCTAGGCAATGTAGGGTCTGTATGGGTTGTGTGGACTCATACCGTGTTTGGTAACGAGGTGTTTTATGTGGAATTGTGTGCATAGCGAGTTGGGTGTCACGCCTTCCATAGTTACCTCTCCAGTCGGTTACCCTAGCACCGGGTGCTTAGGGCTTGTCCCGGTACGGGAGTACTGTCGAGGTTTGTGTCGTCTTCCTGGACACCCTCACTCCTATGTTTGAGTTGTACGTCTGGCTGAGGGAAAGATGGCAGGGACAACGACTCGTGTTTGTGGGTGTGCGGCCATTTGTAGCCCGCTCGTGGTTGAGGGACGAACACCAGTAGACATACTGGTCCTCGGCTAGTCCTGTTCTAGTGCCTCACTTTAGGGTTATCGGCTAGAGCCCCTAAAGGTGTCAGTCTTGGTCCTGCAGCTATGTAGCTTGCAGGTGTGGTGTGGTTAGTCTCTGCAGTTTTTGTCTTGTTGAGGTGGAGCGGCAGCTGGACCTTTCGTCCGTGGCTGCGAGGCTGAGAGGTGTACTTGTGTAGTTTGTCCAAGTCTGTGGCTGGTGTTGCGAACCAGTTCTCGTGACTCATGTTTAGAGTACCCTTTCTTTAGCTAATACATTTTTTCATGTGTTGCCGTTTATTTACTTACAGTTGTAGTATCATGTTTAGATGGTTACAACTGTTACATCATGATTTACAGCTTTGATATGAATTGTGTTTTTCGGCTTTAGGGGAGTTACCCTACTGAGCCAATGACTTGTGAGGCTTACCCCTTTTTCTTCTAGGTGAGGGAGAGCAGAAGGATTCACGCCCCTCCTCTAGTTCCGGTCAGCGCCGTAGTGGAGTCGGGCCCTCACCACCACCAGAGTAAAGTTCTTACTTGTGGAGCCTTGGGGGTTTGTCCCGGGATGTTGTATCCTGTATGGTGACTATGTATGGAACTTAGTATGTACATTTCATATGGACATGTATGAGAAATGTATCTTATATGTGCTTAATGTGTTTCTTTTATATTTTCACGGACATATGTGGTTGATATCCCTTACGAGGCTTCAGCCTGATCGTGGGAGACAGAGTCATGTCAGGATCGTTATTGGGAACGGGTTTGAACGGCGTGAACCATTACAGTTGGTATCAGAGCAAGGTCCATGTAAATATAAAGGAACGAGAAATGTACATAATTTTTCCTTATCATGGTCTTCTGCTGGTAGTTGGCCTATTTTTGTAATGATATACCTGTGTGTTGTGTGGATGAAATGTGTATGTGCATGTTTATAATGGCTGATAGGAGAGATTGGGGAGGAGGAGGTGATGATCCTGAGGAGTCTACTCACCAGATGATAGAGAGAATGTGGAAGAGTATCATGCAAATCCGGACAAGGTTGGATCAGCAACTACCGGGTCAGCCCTCCGGAGCAGTACCACCAGTGACGGAGGAGATAATGTCGGCACCATTAGTACCACCTTATGGAGTAGAGGCACCCCATGCAGCATCTTTACCTCCAGTGGTACCAGTGCGGCCAGCAAGTGTGGAGGAGTCCACGATGATGGTGGAGAGGTTCTTGCGTTTGCAACCACCAACATATTCGGGAGGTCCAAGTCCGGACATAGCTGAGCATTGGATTCATGAAATTGAAAGGGTGTTTGTCGCAATGAGGTGTCCCCAGGAGGATAGGGTCATCTTGGCAACTTATCAATTGAGGGGTTTTGCACAAGAATGGTGGAGACTTAAGATACAGATCGTGTTCACCAGAAGAGCTGGAGAAACAATCACTTGGCCCGAGTTTCTTGAGGTCTTCAACAACACTTTCTTTCCAGTACAAGTTCAGCAAACAAAGAGGGAGCAATTTAGAACACTTCAGCAAGAGAATTTGTCGGTGTTGGAATACCAAATGAGGTTTATGGCCTTAAGTCGGTATGCACCGTATGTGGTGACCAACAATGCAATGATGGTTGAGTACTTCATCCGGGGATTGAGGCCGGAGTTGCAAGATGCAGTTATTCCCTTAATGTGTGGTACAGTGGAAGAGGCAGCCCAAAGAGCAGCAATACTTAAAAGAACCATACAAGCCAGGCAGTCTAGCGGATCAGGATCAAGTGGTGGTAGTTTCTGACTTCCACAGCAGTCCGCAGGAGTTAGCAAAGGAAAGGCACCTTCAGGAGGATCGTCTTCATAGGGCTTTGGAAAATGGAGCAACAAGTTAAAGAAGATATTTAGAGGCCGAGGAGGTGGCAAGCATCAGGGATTTCAGCAAGGTCATGGTTACAAGCCAGAGGTGGAGGAGTCCCAGCAACGCACGGCAAGGCAGCCCATAGAACTTCGGTGTTACAATTGTGATCAGCCGGGGCATATGGCGAGGAATTGTCCATATCAAGGAGAGCTAACTATGGTAGAGGGGAACCACAGCAGCAACCTTTAGCAGGGCAAGGGAGAGGCACACCTTACCAGAGGGGCGGAGGACGAGGACGAGTAATGGCGATTACAAGGGCTCAAGCGGAAGCATCAAATTTGATTGAAGGTATTATGCCACTTTTTGAATTTTCAGCAAGAACATTGATTGATCCGGGTGCATCTCACTCTTTCATTTTCGAAGATTTTCTTGATGTTATGGTGCATCCTTTTGAGGAGAGGTAGTGTGAGCTTGTGGTGGAGGTATCGTTTGGAGATTTTATGTTTACCACATGTTATTTGGATGAGGTACCTATTGTGATATAGGGCAATCAGTTGCCAGCTAGATTATATGCTTTGCAGTTAAAGGAGTATGATATGATATTGGGCATGGATTGGTTGGAAGCGTATGGGGCAGTTATTGATTGCAGGAAAAAGAAAGTGTGGTTTAGCTATCCAGGTGGAGTTATGTTTGAGTTCCAAGGTATGTCATTCTATACCCCTAAGTTTATCATTTCTGCCCTTAAGGCTAGGAAATTGATTAATGCAGGGTGTGTAGCCTTTTTGGCATCTGTTAGTTTGGTTGAGGCAGATAAGGCAGTGGGTATGGTACCTGTTGTTAGGGAGTATGCGGATGTATTTCCGGATGAGCTACCAGGTGTGGCACCACATAGGGAGGTAGATTTTACAATTGATTTGCAGCCGGGTGGTATGCCCATTTCCAAGGCACCATATAGGATGGCACCTGCATAATTGGAGGAGTTAAAGAAGCAATTGCAAGAGTTACTTGAGAAGGGATTCATACGGCCGAGTCATTCACCATGGGGAGCACCGGTCCTGTTTGTAAGGAAGAAAGATGGCAGTATGAGGATGTGTATAGGTTACCGCCAGTTGAATCAAGTCACCATAAAGAATAAGTATCCACTTCCACGTGTTGATGATTTATTTGATCAATTGCAATAAGCAAAGGTGTTCTCCAAGATAGATTTGAGATCATGGTATCATCAATTGAGGATCCGGGAGGAGGACAGTGACAAGGCGGCATTTAGAAAAGGTATGGGCATTATGAGTTTGTGGTTATGCCATTGGGTTAACCAATGCACCGGCAGCATTTATGAACTTGATGAATCGAATTTTCCATCCATATTTAGACCGTTTATTGTGGTGTTCATTGATGACATATTAGTATATTCAGCCTCAGAAGAAGAGCATGCAGATCACTTGAGAGTTACATTGAAAACATTAAGGGAGCATCAACTTTATGTGAAATTTAGTAAGTGTGAGTTTTGGCTTAAGGAGATACAGTTTAGGGGCACATTATCTCAAGTGAGGGTGTTGCTGTAGATCCAACAAAGGTGGAAGCTGTTATGAAATGGGAGGAGCCAAAGACAGTGTCAGAAATTTGGAGTTTCCTTGAATGGCCGGGTATTACAGGAGGTTTATTCAAATTTTTCTAAAATTGCAGCACCATTGACAAGGCTTACCAGAAAAGGGGTACCATTTGAATGGTCATCCGATTGCAGGCATAGTTTCATGGAGTTGAAGAAGCGGCTTGTAACGTAGCGTATTTTTCAGATCTTTACGGATTGTTGATTAGTGGTAGTTCGGATCTGCATTTATTGGTTTTGGTGTGGTGCTCATGACCAATATGGGGTCATTGGGCCTTGTTGTGGTTTCCGCGCGTTGTGTGGAGCTTAGTGGGCCGGCAAGTTAGGCCCGTGGTGCCCGTTGGTTCACTGAATGTTAACGCGACAGAGGTGTAGGTCGCGTTCTGAACGCGTCGGTAGTGGGGGTCGTGTTCTGGTTGCCGCCGCTGGGGTCGATGTGTGCATGTGCGCCGCGTGTCGCGCATGGAGTGGAGCTTGCTGACGTCAGAATGGGAACGCGACGCCCTAGTCTGCCGCGATCAGGTCGCGACGGGAAGGTACGTCGCGATTCGAACTGCTATTCAGTTTTTAAGAAGGATGGCCGAACAGAGCTTTCACAAGTTCTGTTCGACCAGGAGAGAAGCTGCTGCGGGCGATTCGGCGTTTCGGCGTGGTGTTCGACGCGCTCTCGACGCGAGGACATCGTGAGGAGTGGGGGAAACATCATGCCATGCGTGGATTGCACGTTCTTCATGAAGGTAGGGAGTTCTACCATGATTTGTTGCGTAGATTGCATATTGGCTTGTTTACTGCTTTAAAAACAATAGATACCATGTCTAGGAGGTGAAATGAGCATGAAAACCGGGTTGAAACGGGATTTGGGGTGGTTTGCATGGAAGATCCGGAGATGGTTCCCGGATTAGGGTTTTTACCTGAGAAGGAGATGGTCTTTGCTGTCACGACTAGATCGCGACAGGCCGACCTGTCGCGACAGGATTTGTTATCGCGACATATCGTGATGACACGATCAGAAGGTGGTCATGGCCTCTGTCGCGATCGCAACCGAAGGTTCTGCTTTGCAGGCTGTTGGTGTTTTGGTTATTCGATTATCGTTTAATTATTGTACATGGTAATGCTAATGATGCCTTGGCACTTGTAGCGCTCAGTGAGCGTGGTTAGTGTGTCGTTTGTGTGTGGTTTACGTGTTTAAGGGTGATGCTCACGAAGTGAGCATGCTTTTACGTGATGTTTATATAGTTTGAGTGTTGTGCATGAATATGCATGGCTAGTGGTCGATATTGTGATTATTGTAGTATAGCTGGTATAGCTAGTATGAGGTGGCCGGGCAGTGAAGGTTCACATATGAACCAAGCCCTAGTCTATTATGGTCTTTTAAAGAGTATCATAATGATATACATGTTAAGTAATGTGTATTGCCGTAGAGGTCACAGGGTGACCAATGACAGGCAAGGTGTGTGTATTGTTATGAGTGTATGTATTAGTGTGAGATGGTTGGAGGTCACATGGTGACCAATGATAGGCCAGGTATGGTTAATTCCATGATTATATGTGTGTTGTGTAGATAGCTTGTGGGTCACGAAGTGACCAGGTCAAGCTGGTTCTTACGTTTGTATCGTGGATTGTAATAAAGATTATATGAGTTTATAATGTGGTTTGTGCATTGCTGAGTTGGTGGTCCGGCGCCTATTCCGGAATACCTCTTCAGTTGGGAGCCCCAGGTTTTGTGTGAGCCAGGCACGTGAGTGTGCTCGGGGCTTGTCCCGGTGCAGTGGTACCGTCGAGGTCTTGTCGTCTTCCTGGACACCCTCACTCTCGGGGAGAGTTGTCGTCCAGCTGAGGGAAAGATGGCAGTGGGACAGTGACTTGCGAGAGTTTGTGTTTAGTCACTTGTAGCGCGCTCGTAGCTGGGGGTTACGGACACCAGTAAACATACTGGGCCCTAGCTAGTCCTGTTACCAGTGCCTCACTTTAGAGAGCTCGGGCCAAAGTCTCTAAAGGTGTCAGGCATGGGCCTGCAGGGGTGTGACCTATAGGTTGTGGTGGTTTGGTTGGTCTCCATAGTTCTTTGGCTTTACTTGTGTTGTGGAGCGGCAGTTGGACCTTACGTCCGTAACTTCGAGACTGAGAGGTAGTTCTTATGTTGTGTTGTCCGGGTTGGATACTGGCGTCATGAACCAGTAGTCTGTCCTGTGTGGTGGCGTCGTGCTTTCGACTCGTGCTTTGCTATTGGTTATAGCATGTGTTGGTTGTAGTTTTACCCGTTGAGGTGTGCCATTCTGTTGGCACGGTTGTTATTGTGATTAATGAGTGAAGACTAACTAATTGTGTTTGATTGGTAGTGTGTGCCCTCGTGGTGGCACAGTTGTGTTTGTGTTATGTGGTGGTACCTCGTGGCGGTAGGTACTTGTACCTTTTGTAGGTACTGGTTTCTCGTAGTACGTTAAGTACTAGCCTTTTAAATGGTGAGGTGGAGTTCATGCGGTGAGACCTCCCACTTGTTGTGTTCACCTTTCCTTGGGTAAGTTTCCGAATATGATTTAATGTGCGATGGATTGGCATCGTGGTAGCCAGTCCTGTTTCTTTAATGTGACATTCGATATATCGTGAATTTAAGGGTATATAGGATTAGCTCTTGGTTAGCAATCCTGTTGCCCATATGTTGAGAGGCTTGCCAGTGAAGCTAGTAGCTTAGGCAATGCTTTGCCTGTGTGGCTTACATCTTAGGCGACCAGCTATTAAGGTGGTGTGCTTGTGAGGCTTGTGGCCTAGGCTTTACAGTTATTGAATGGACTAATGGTGTTGTTGTCGACTAATGGTGCTGTTGTCTTCTCGTCTTTTCGAGATTTGCAGCAACTGAGTTAATTATGTTTTGTATTGTTAATTATGCTTTGTGTTGTGAGCATGATATGGTTTGGCTTCCGGTGTTGCCAGTGAGACCCGTAGGGGTTGAGGTTCTCCTGCGTTGAGTATGGTTTTTGGGTGGTTCCCTACTGAGCCAGTGACTTGTTGAGGCTCACTCCCTTACAGTTCTTTTCAGGATTTACCGTTGGTGTCGCTTGAGGAGGTGTTGTGACAGACTTGTACCACCAGCATAGGTTAGTACAGTTATGTGAGCTTGTGCTCCCTCGGGGTATGCCCCAGGTAGTTGTACTCTTTTTAATTTGGGCAGTAATAATGTAATGGTATAGTTGTAAATTGTATATGCAGATATGAGCACATGTTCTTTCTTGTGTCTCTTACTGTTGTGGTTTGTCTTTTATATTCTTCCTGGACACGCATACGAGCTATCCCTTGCGAGACTTCGGTCCATGCGCCGGAGACGGATCTGGATATGGACCCTTATTGGGTATAAATATCCAGGGCCGTTACAGTTGGTATCAGAGCAATGGTCCAGTTAGAATATGAAAAGACATTAAGATTACAATGTCCCAATACATGATTTAATGTCCACTGTTGGTTGTAAGTCTGTAGTTTCCTGTGCTTTTTAGTACGGTTTCCATATGTTTTTGATATATGAATTGTATGTATAGTTGGTTAGATCAGTAGTTGTGGGTAATAGCATATATAATTGGTGATGTAGTATGAGTGATTATTGGATTGTGGTTAAAGTATAATTGATTAAAGATTCTTTATTATAGAAATTGAAAGAATTAGTGCATTCAGTTATGAAATTCACTAAAAAGTGTTTTAATGAGAATCAGAGCTGGTAGAGAAAGGTATAAAGTAGTGATGTGATGGAATAATATAGGGAATTGTATCATGATGAAAATAGGGTTTTGTGATTATAACTATTAAATGGGTGAATTGTGGTTGAAAATTTTAGTAGAGATAGTCATTGTGTTTTGGAATTGTAGCAGAGATAGTTATTGTGTTTGAGATTTATGTTAATAATGTTAAGAAGTTGCTTGGATAATGTATGATTAATGGCATGTTAGGTTTGAAATGATCAAGTGAGGTAGTCTAGCTTGAGATGAGAGGCTGGTAAGCAGAGGAGCAGTGATCAAGATGATTCTGAAGTGTGATTTGTGATTAGAAATAATTATAGTAACGAATTTAAGGTAATGTTGATATAAATAATAAGATAATAGAAATTTTGATATAGAAACTCATGTAAGTGGATGTGAAGGTGATCGGTTGGTTAAGAGAGAGTAAAAGAGCAGTGGGAAGTCAGATTTTTTTGAGAATTTTATAACAGAAAGATGTTTGTTAATAAAGGCAGTGGATAAAGATTTCGCAAAAAAAAAAAAAATTACAAGGTTGTTGCAGTGTTAAAGATAAAAGTAGTGGTGCCAGCATTTGTGTATAGATTGTGGAAGCAGAGAAGGGAAGTTGGTGTCAGAGGCAGATTAAAGTTAAAGCTAAATAATTAAAGTAAGTTGAAGCTATGTAAATTAGATAGACAAGGTTAAATCCATTGAAAAGTAATGGGGAATAGCAAAGTGGATTATGAATGGATATTTGTGAATGAGCTGTAACAGTGAAAATGTTTGTATTTGGTGGTAAATTAGTAATGTGAAATAAAGAAATTAAATAGAATAAATTATTGTGTTTTAAAGAATAATTTTAGTTTATAATTATGGTAGAAAGTAAGAAAGATTGTAGCATAAATGGTACCTGGAAATTAGTTAGCTAGTAAATAGTTAAGAGAAATATTTTGCAGAAATGGTGTTATGTTATTGATAGTAAAGATAAAATTTAGTATTAATGATCAAGTGGAAAAAAATATATATGATAGATTATTGATAATGATAATTAAAGATTCAGGAAATGTGCAATAAGAATTTGCGTAATGATATGCAGTAAGGTGATTTGGATGAATATAAATTTTGTTATGAGAATATTTCTAGAATTTGAAGTAAAGTTATAATAAATCAGTTAAGGAGTAGTGAGCAGATTAAGGTATAGTGAAAGGGATTAGAAAAGGGAGGAGTAATATAATCAGTTTAATGGTAAAGGAATTTCGATTTGATGTCATATAATTTAACAAGGCTTGAATAAAGGTAAATGTGAATTTTCGGGTATGTGTAGCAATGAAAATGGAAGATATGAAAAGATATGAATTGGGTTTGTTAAATCAGTTAAAGAATATTGTTTGAAGCAAGGAAAATATATAAAGGGAAAAGTATATCATATTAATATATGCCAAGATTCAGAATTTAATGTGAAGCAAATGAGGCAGCAGATAGAATATGAGTGGAGTCAATCAAGTGGTATTAAATGTAAAGTTAGTTGGAAAGTATAATTTGAAGCGAAATAAGTTATTAATGAATTAAGGGAATCCAGAATTCATGAAATATTTGGTGAAAGGTTTAGTATGATCAGAGTAGCGCAGAGGAAGCGTGGAAGATTTAATATTCATAAGTTATATGAAGTTTAAGTAATTAAAGGAGAATTTAAAGTCTGGTGCGCAATTGAGCTAAATGATGGTTAGTGGTGATAAATAAATAGTGAGATAACATCAGGAATTTGAAATTTTAAATAATGTAAAGTGAAAGGATTTAAGCAAGAAAATGGTCCAAAAAGAAAGGTTGCAAACATACCAGGAAAAATGTGGAAATAGATCGAGCCCAAGCAGATAAGAACTATCGGCTAGGTAGAATTGCTCGGAAAATGTGGAAGTAGGTTCAGTCCAAGGAGATAAAGCGCTAATAGCAGGATAGAATCGCCTATGGTTGAAAGATAAAGAATGGCAAAATAAATTCAGAAAATAAAGTAATTGCGGAATAAATTAAAAAGAAAGGAAAGGTAGAGCAAGTATGAGAATGAGCAAGCTTGTTAGAAGGATGCAGAGGAAGCTATGCATATGACTTTGTTTCTTTTTAGGTGATAGTGTGGTTTATTGTCGCTCGTTTTGAATGTCGAGGACGACATTCCTTTTTAGGTGATAGTAATGTAACGTAGCGCATTTTTCGGATCTTCGCGGATTGTTGATTAGTGGTAGTTCGGATATGCATTTATTGGTTTTGGTGTGGTGCTCATGACCATATGGGGTCATCGGGCCTTGGTTGTGGTTTCCCCGCGCATTGTGTGGAGCTTAGTGGGCCGGCAAGTTAGGCCCGTGGTGCCCGTTGGTTCACTGAATGTTCGCGACGGAGGTGTAGGTCGCGTTCTGAACGCGTCGGTAGTGGGGGTCGCGTTCTGGTTGCCGCCGCTGGGGTCGACGTGTGCATGTGCGCCGCGTGTCGCGCATGGAGTGGAGCTTGCTGACGTCAGAATGGGAACACGACGCCCTAGTCCACCGCGATCAGGTCGCGACGGGAAGGTACGTCGCGATTCGAACCGCTGTTTGGTTTTTAAGAAGGTTGGCCGAACAGAGCTTTCACAAGTTCTGTTCGACCAGGAGAGAAGCTGCTGCGGGCGATTCGGCGTTCCGGCATGGTGTTCGACGGGCTCTCAATGCGAGGACGTCGCGAGGAGTGGGGGAAACACGTGCCATGCGTGGATTGCGCGTTCTTCATGAAGGTAGGGAGTTCTACCATGATTTGTTGTGGTTGATTGCGTAATTGCATATGACTTGTTTATTGCTTTAAAAACAATAGATACCATGTCTAGGAGGGTGAAATGAGCATGAAAACTGGGTTGAAACGGGATTTGGGGTGGTTTGCATGGAAGATCCGGAGATGGTTCCCAGATTAGGGTTTTTACCTGAGAAGGCGACGGTCTTTGCTGTCGTGACTAGATCACGACAGGCCGACCTATTGTGACAGGGTTTGTTATCACGATATATCGTGACGACGCGATCAGAAGGCGGTCATGGCCTCTGTCGCGATCGCAACCGAAGGTTCTGCTTTACAGGCTGTTGGTTTTTGGTTATTCGATTATCGTTTAATTATTGTGCATGGCAATGCTAATGATGCCTTGGCACTTGTAGCGCGCAGTGAGCGTGGTTAGTGTGTCGTTTGTGTGTGGTTTACGTGTTTAAGGGTGGTGCTCACGAAGTGAGCATGCTTTTACGTGATGTTTATATAGTTTGAGTGTTGTGCATGAATATGCATGGCTAGTGGTCGATATTGTGATTATTGTAGTATAGCTGGTATAGCTAGTATGAGGTGGCCGGGCAGTGAAGGTTCACATATGAACCTAGCCCTAGTCTATTATGGTCTTTTAAAGAGTATCATAATGATATACATGTTAAGTAATGTTCATTGCCGGAGGTCACAGGGTGACCAATGACAGGCAAGGTTATGTGTATTGTTGAGATATGTATGTATTAGTGTGAGATGGTTTGGAGGTCACATGTGACCAATGATAGGCCAGGTATGGTTAATTTCCGTGATTTATATATGTGTTGTGTAGAATAGCTTGTGGTCACGAAGTGACCAGGTCAAGCTAGTTCTTATGTTTGTATCGTGATTGTAATAAAGATTATATGAGTTTATAATGTGGTTTGTGCATTGCTGAGTTTGGTGGTCCGGCGCCTATTCCGGAATACCTCTTCAGTTGGGAGCCCCAGGTTTTGTGTGAGCCAGGCACGTGAGTGTGCTCGGGGCTTGTCCCGGTGCAGTGGTACCGTCGAGGTCTTGTCGTCTTCCTGGACACCCTCACTCTCGGGGAGAGTTGTCGTCCGGCTGAGGGAAAGACGGCAGTAGGACAGTGACTTGTGAGAGTTTGTGTTTAGTCACTTGTAGCGCGCTCGTAGCTGGGGGTTACGGACACCAGTAGACGTACTGGGCCCTAGCTAGTCCTGTTACCAGTGCCTCACTTTAGAGAGCTCGGGCCAGAGTCTCTAAAGGTGCCAGGCATGGGCTTGCAGGGTGTGTGACCTATAGGTTGTGGTGGTTTGGTTGGTCTCCATAGTTCTTTGGCTTTACTTGTGTTGTGGAGCGGCAGTTGGACCTTACGTCCGTAACTGCGAGACTGAGAGGTAGTTCTTGTGTTGTGTTGTCCGGGTTGGATACTGGCATCATGAACCAGTAGTCTGTCCCGTGTGGTGGCGTCGTGCTTTCCGACTCGTGCTTTGCTATTGGTTATAGCGTGTGTTGGTTGTAGTTTTACCCGTTGAGGTGTGCCATGGTGTTGGCACGGTTGTTATTGTGATTAGTGAGTGAAGACTCACTAATTGTGGTTTGATTGGTAGTGGTGTGCCCTCGTGTGGCATAGTTGTGTTTGTGTTCCGTGGTGGTACCTCATGGTGGTAGGTACTTGTACCTTTTGTAGGTACCGGTTTTCTCGTAGTACGTTAAGTACTAGCCTTTTTAAATGGTGAGGTGGAGGTCATGCGGTGAGACCTCCCACTTGTTGTGTTTCACCCTTCCTTGGGTAAGTTTCCGAATATGATTTAATGTGCGATGGATTGGCATCGTGGTAGCCAGTCTTGTTTCTTTAGTGTGACATTCGATATATCGTGAATTTAAGGGTATATAGGATTAGCTCTTGGTTAGCAATCCTGTTGCCCATATGTTTAGAGACTTGCCAGTGAAGCTAGTAGCTTAGGCAATGCTTTGCCTGTGTGGCTTACATCTTAGGCGACCAGCTATTGAGGTGGTGTGCCTGTGAGGCTTGTGGCCTAGGCTTTACAGTTATTGGGACTAATGGTGTTGTTGTCGACTAATGGTGCTGTTGTCTCTTCGTCTTTTTCGAGATTTGCAGCAACTGAGTTAATTATGTTTGTATTATTAATTATGCTTTGTTGTGAGCATGATATGGTTTGGCTTTCGGTGTTTTCCAGTGAGACCCGTAGGGGTTGAGGTTCTCCTGCGTTGAGTATAGTTTTTGGTGGTTCCCTACTGAGCCAGTGACTTGTTGAGGCTCACTCCCTTACAGTTCTTTTCAGGATTTACCGTTGGTGTCGCTTGAGGAGGTGTTGTGACATACTTGTACCACCAGCAGTAGTGTTAGTACAGTTATGTGAGCTTGTGCTCCCTCGGGGTATGCCCCAGGTAGTTGTACTCTTTTTAATTTAGGCATGTAATAATGTAATATGACAGTTGTAAATTGTATATGCAGATATGAGCACATATTCTTTGTTGTGTCTCTTACTGTTGTGTTTTGTCTTTTATATTCTTCGTGACACGCGTACGAACTATCCATTGCGAGACTTCGGTCCGTTCGCGGGAGACGGATCTGGATATGGACCCTTATTGGGTACAAATATCCAGGTCCGTTACACGGCTCACTTCAGCCCCAATATTGGAGATACCGATAGGACGAGATGTTTTGTGATATATATGGATATATCTAGGAGAGGACTTGGGGCAGTGCTTATGCAACATGGGAAAGTGGTGGCGTATGCATCAAGGCAATTGAAGCGTCATGAAGAAAATTATCCTACACGACTTGGAGTTGGCGGAGATTGTCTTTGCATTAAAGATATGGTGGCATTATTTGTATGGGGAAAGATTTGAGATATTCACAGACCACAAAAGTTTGAAGTATATCTTCTCCCAGAAGGACTTGAATTTAAGGCAACGTAGGTGGATGGAATATCTCAAAGATTATGATTTTAGTTTAGCATATCACCCAGGTAAGGCAAATGTGGTAGCTGATGCTTTAAGCAGGAAGGTGGTTGAGTCACATCATGATGAAAGAATGGAAGTTGTATGAAGATGTGGCATAAAGTTCTTTGTTTGTACCAAACAACCGACGAAGAGCCATGTTGGCTAGTAGCACCGTGGAACCGTCTTTGTATTGGCAAGTTATAGAAGCTCAAAAGGAAGATGAATATTTGGCCGACATTGTGAAGATGGAGAATGTTACAATTGATGATGATTGTGTTGTACGGTTCAGGCACAGGTTGTATATTCCAAGTGAAGCTGGTGTAAAACAGAAAGTGTTGGAGGAAGCACATCGATCCAAGTACACCATACATCCAGGAAGCACTAAAATGTACCAGGATTTAAAGAAATATTTTTGGTGGCCAAGCATGAAGAAAGCGATAGCGGAGTTTATAGCAAGATGTGCGGTGTGTCAATAAGTTAAGGCGGAGCATCAAAGGTCGGGTGGTGTGTTGCAACCATTACCAATACCACAATGGAAGTGGGATGACATCTCAATGGATTTTGTTGTAGGTTTACCCAGGACAGCGTCAGGCCATAATGGCATTTGGGTTTTTGTTGATCAGTTGACAAAGGTATGCAGGTTATTAGCAGTCAGCATGTCATGGGCAGTGGATCGGTTGGCAAAGTTGTATGTTGAGAGAATTGTACCATTGCATGGGATACCAGTTACTATTGTTTCAGATAGGGATCCCAGGTTCACATCCAGTTTTTGGACGAGTTTGCAAAGGGTTGTAGGCACGCAGTTGAGGTATAGTTCCGCATACCATCCCCAAACCGATGGACAAACAGAGAGGACAATTCAAACTATAGAAGATATTCTTCGAGCATGTTGTTTGGTTTGGGGAGGTGGATGGGCGCAACACCATGGTATGGTTGAATTTGCCTACAACAATAGTTTTCACACAAGCATCGGTATGGCACCGTATGAGGCACTTTATGGAAGACCCTATAGGACACCACTGAATTGGCATGAAGTGGGTGAAAGACAAGTAATGGGACCGGAATTGGTGCAACAATGTGCAGAAGTAGTCAAGTTTATTAAGGAGAAACTCCAAACGGCTCAAAGTAGACAAAAGAGCTATTCGGATGTCCGACGTAGGCCCTTACAATTTGAGTCGGAGAGTATGTATTTTTGAGAGTTTCCCCAACCAAAGGTGTTCTAAGGTTTAGCAGGAGGGGCAAGTTGAGCCCCAGGTTTGTGGGTCCATTCCAGATTTTATAAAGGATCGGAGAGACGACTTACAGGTTGGAGCTTCCAGCAAACTTCACGGATGCTCATGGCATGTTTCACGTCTCAATGTTGAGAAAGTATATTCGAGATCCTTCTCAAATTGTTAGTTATCAGCGGGATGACTTGAAGCCGGATATCACCATGCCAGAGTATCCGGTGATGATCACAGGCAGGAAGACACAGAGATTGAGGAATAAAAACATTGAGCTAGTGAAAATCCGGTGGGAGAATAGGCAAGGTGGTGAGGATACTTGGGAGTTAGCCGAAGAGATGTTCAAGACGTATTCGTATAATGTTTGAGTAAGTATTATTATTTTTTAGATGATAGTTGTATGTTCTTTGAATTGTGTTTACACTTATCTCTTTAATTTCAAGGACAATTTTTTTTTAGGTGATAGTAATGTAATAACCGGTAAGTTCGGATCGAGGTCTATCGGGTTTGGAGGCCAATGTGTGGCCCATTGTTAGACCATGGAGGTCTATGTGAATTTTTATAGGTTTTCTTGGTCAGGTGGGAGGTAGGAGGGCTGGGCATTCCAGCCCAACCAAGCCTCTGCCAGGTTCATTGAGATCGCGTCGTATTCAGACGACGCGATTCTCATGTGAACGCGTTCGGTTTCTTCGACGCAATTTGGAGTTAAAACGCACTCTCTTGAGTGGACGCATTCTCGCACTGCCGTTACATGGCCGTTGCTGCATGCGCGCTGCGTGGCGCATGCAGGACGTCAGGTGTTTAGTTGCATCGGCAATGTCGGACGCATTTCTAAACGGGTCGGGCAGATGCGACGCGATTTAAACCTATGTTGTTATGTGCTTTTTGCCCTTGGTTGAACAGTGCAACTGCACTGCTCAGCTGGGGAAGATGTTGCTGCGGCTGTGAAGGTGATTCTGGGCATTTTTCGTGCATTCGAAGTAGGGGTGTCAATGGGCCGAACCTGGACCGCGCCTTGCTAGGCCGGCCCAGGCCCGGTTTTTTAAAAGTCGGCCCGGGCCCGGCCCAGGCCCGGGGGTAGGCCCAGTATGGGTGGCCCGGTCCGGCCCGAAAAAATAAGAAAAGTATTATTTTTATTATATAATATATAATTTTAATATATCTACTATAATATATCTATAAAAAAATAATATATATTTTACTTATATCTATATTAACATTTAACTTGTAAAAGATTATGTTTTTGAGTAGTAAATTTATTATAGAAAAAATACATATAATTCTTTTTCTAAATATAAAATTTATATTTAATATAAATTATATTTATATTTTTCGGGCCGGGGGGCCGACCAGCCGGGCCTCATAAAGCCTAAGCCCGACCCTATTTTTTTCCAGACCGGGCCTAAAAAAATTTAACGGGCTCATTTTTCCGGCCCAAGCCCGGTTAAAATCGGGCCGGGCTTCCGGGCCTCCGGGCCGGTCCGGTCCAATTGACACCCCTAATTCGAAGTCCGATTGGCGTAATTCCGGAGCGAGGACGAGCTTCAGAGCGCGAGGAATCTTTGGTGGCGTTGGAATGTGTCTTCTTCGTGGGTAGAAGACTTCTACCCTGTTTCTTCTACGTGTGAACTGTGTGATTAGAGAATAAGGGTGTAATTGTGGGAATTGGCTTGAGCATGATGGGGAGTGTAACAGTACGGTCGTTCGGATTCAGGTTTATCGGGTCTATGTGTGGTGCTCTTGACCAAGAGATGGTCAATGGGCTGTGTTTGGGTTTTCTGTTCACAGAGTGAGCAGTGTGGGCCGATATGCCAGCCCATTTGCACTGCTGGTTCACTATCTGGAATCACGGCGGAGGAAGGCGACGTGATTGTGAACGCGTCGACCTTGCTGGACGCGATTCCAAGAACTGCCTATGTGACACATGGCACGGATTTCTGTTTGGCATCGGACAGGGGGGACGCATTTAAAGGGTTTAAACATGGCGTCTGCCCTGGATGCGATTTCGATCATAGTGTTAAAAGCTTCGTTTCGGCCAGACAGAGCAGAGGATGCTCTGTCCGGCGCAGGGGAGGATGCTGTGGCATCCCTGATGGTGGTTTTTCCGGTGATCTCAACTTCCGGCGGTCCGTGCGGCGCAGGAACCACGCGAGGATGACGCTCGGAGCGTGGGTGTGCCATCGGCGGGGAGGTTTTGACGTCTTCCAGATGGTAGGGAGACTTCCTACCTTGTGTTACTGTTTTAAAGCATGTTTGGATTTGGGATTAAGGGTTGGAGCATGTGTGGGTGGTGTGCTATGGTTTGGAATTTTGTTTACTACTTTGAATTGAAGTTTGGTCAACGTATGTGTGGTTTCTCCCATGTGGGAGTGTGGGGTTCGGTCTATGAATTGATGTCACAGACGAACTGAAGTCGCGTCGGGTGTCCCCGCTGTGATTCGTTGAACGCGTCGCATCGCGTCGACGCGTTCTGCTTTCCGATGTGTTTGTTAAGTCAGTTGTGAGGTCTCAACCTTGTGGTCCGTCATGTTAGTGTTAAACACGGCGACAAGGTCAGACACGACTATGGGTTGACCAAAGGTTTGACTGGTTTTAGTCAAGTGGCGTCGTGTCGGGCCGACGCGACTTGGCCACGTCACTAAGGCCTGTCGAGACAGCATTTTTAATAGCATCTGGAAGGGCTGACGCGACACTATCACGGCGCTTGGACCTGTCGTGACAAGATTTGGAATGGCGTCCAAATTGGTCGATGCGATTTGTAAGGCGTCGACTGTCTCCGACGCATTTTGGCTTCTGTGGTCGTTCTGTTTTGGACGTTGGGCAGTGAAGGTCCTATATAGACCTAGCCCGGGTTTGTGGTTGTTCTTTAAAGGTATTGTAAGGGTAATGTGTTAAGTGGCGTGTGTTTCCATAGAGGTCACGGGGTGACCAATGACAGGCAAGGCTGCGTTTCGATATTGATATGGTATGTTTATGATTTGTGTTAAGTATGTTAATGTATTAAGATAGGTGTTTAATGGTTAATGTGTATGTCTTTTGTATGCTTATGATTTATGTTAAGCATGCTTAAGTATTAAGATATGTGAATAATAGATAATGAGTATAAGTGTAATGTGTGGTCTTGGTGGTCATGTGATGACCCCATTAATGATCGGTTGTGTGTAGGATGGCTTGAGGGTCATAGGGTGACCGATGATAAGCCATTCCTTACACTCGTGTACCGTGGGTTGTACATAAAGGTCTTATAAGTATGAATACCGTGGTTTGTGTGCTTACCAAGTCTGGTGGTCCGGCACCTATTTCGGAATACCTCTCTAGTTGGTTACCCTAGCACCGGGTGCTTAGGGCTTGTCCCGGTACCGGAGTACCGTCGAGGTCTGTGTCGTCTTCCTGGACACCCTCCTCTTGCGTTGGAGTCGTACGTCTGGTTGAGGGGAAAGACGACAGGGGACAACGGCTTGTGTTTGTGTGTGTGTGGCCATTTGTAGCACGCTCTTGGTTGGGGGATGGACACCAATAGTCGACACTGGTCCCCAGCTAGTCCTATTCCAGTGCCTCACTTTAGGGTTCTCGACTAGAGTTCCTAAATGTGTCAGGCTTGGGCCTGCAGGATGTGTGACTTGTAGGTTGTGGTGTTGGTTAGTCTCCACTATTTTGGGTTGTTGTTGTGGAGCGGCAGTTGGACCTTTCGTCCATGACTGCGAGACTAGGAGGTAGTTTTTGTGCTTTGTTGTCTGGGTTGGATACTGGCGTCATGAACCAGTAGTCCATTCTCGTGTGCTGGCGTCATCTCCGTACCGACTCGTGTTTGACCAGTGGTTGTGGTTTGTGTGTGAACCGTTAGTTAAGGTTATAATCGTGAAACCGTTAATCGTTGTGGTGTGCCCTGAAGGTGGCACGGTTCTGTGGTTCGGTGTTGTACCTCGTGGTAGTAGGTACATGTACCCCTTGTGGGTAGAGTTGTGTTGTGATGGTACGTGAGTCCCGACCTTAGCTGGTGTTGAGGTGAGACCGTGCGTACTGTGGAGGTCTTGTGGTATGACTCTCCACACGTTGTGTGTTATTTATATTCGTACTGTGTATTTATAGCTATGGTTTGGTATGTGGGTGTTGGCTGGTCGTTGCCATACCCGATGTTTTGTGTGGCTGGTTTGCCTGTGAGACTGTAGCCTAGGAAGTGCTCTGCCGGTGAGGCTTATGGTCGAGGTGGTTTGGTTGTAGGGCGGACTAGCGATGTTCAGCTAGTCCTGTGTTTTCCCTTTACCTTTCAAGGACCGGGTTAGCCGGTGTGTTATGATTAGTTGTGGTTTAACATGCTTGTGTGTGCATGTTATACTTCGGTTGCCGGTGTTGCCAGTGAGACCCTTTGGGGTTGAGGTCTCTTCGTGTGGTTGTTGTTTCTTTGTGGGAGGTCCCTACTGAGCCAGTGACTTGTTGAGGCTCACTCCCTTACAGTCTGTTTCAGGTGTTAGCCGACTTTGGCGTGGTTATGCAGGAGTAGTGCAGACTTGTACCACCAGCAGTATAGTAGTTGAGTCGTTTGAGCTTGGGCTCCCTTGGAGTATGCCCCAGGTAGTTGTACTCTTTATTTGGACATGTAATATTGTAATTGTGGACTATTGTACATTGTGGTTTACAGTTATATACACTTGTACTTTCCTATGTTATATACTATAATTGTGGTCTTTTATATTCTTACTGGACACGTGTTAGTGATATCCCTTGCGAGACTCCGATCCGATCGCGGGAGGCAGATCTGGATATGGACCCTTATTGGGTATAAATATCCAGGGCCGTTACAGTTGGTATCAGAGCAATGGTCCAGTTAGAATATGGAAAGACATTGAAGGTACAATGTCCCAATACATGGATTAATGTCCACTGCTAGTAGTAAGTCTGCGGTTTTACGTGATTTAAAATGGTTTTCACGTAAGTTTTTGTTATGTGAATTATATATGCTGGTTAGGCAGTTGTTGGTAGTAGCAGGAAAGGATGTGGTTAGAAGAAATGCAGACTGTGAAAAGTGAATAAATATGAAAAGGTTGTGTGTAAACCTAGCGGATGTTAGAAATGGCAGAAAAATGGTAAGATTAGAGATATAAATTGAGTGGATACTCAGTGTGCCAAGGGCAAAGGCAGTTGAGTTACTTAAAGAATTCGCAGTATGAAGCTAGAAAGATTAGTGATTTCAGATATGAAATTTGATAAGAATGTTTTAGTGAAAAATGGAAATGGGCAAAGATAGAGATAAAGTAAGCTATGATGGAATAGCAGAAGAATTAGAGTTGGAATGAGAAATAGAGTAATGTATAATTAAAGATAATTAAGTGTATAAGTGATTGAGAACCTCAGCAGAGGTGATCTTTGTGTTGAGATTTGCGCCAGATAATATCATGGAATAGTTTGGTGAACAGTGTGATTAAGATGTAAAGGAAGATTTGTGACAAATGTATAAAGTGGATCAGCCCTAGATGAGAAAATGATAGCAGGGGAGCAATAGTTATGGCAGCCATACTGCATTAGTGCGTGTGATTAGCATTGGTTGCACTCGCGGTTTGGGAATAAGAAGTTGCTATGAATAGTGTTGGTATAAAGAAATTGTGATAATAAAGATTTGCATAAGAAGGTGCCGAGGTGAATAGCTGAGCAAAGAAAGAGTAAATAGGGATCAATGCACAGTAAAGTTCTTCTGAGAATTTAAAAGGAAAGATGTATGCATGGCAAACGATAATTTGTGGAGGTTCTGTGGAAGACTTTATTGAAGACTGCAGAATTAGTAATGACTAGAAGTTGTATTTGGCTACAGAATCAGGCTGAGCAGATTATGGAATTTGAAAGAGATATGTTAGAGTCTGGCTGGGTCAGAACATGAATGAAAAGAAGATTAGATGGTAATAAGAATTACAGTGTGAAGGATGTATTGAAGCTAGCCAGTTAGTAAAGTGCTTCAGAGGAAAACACCGCGGTTGTAATATTGGCAGTTGGCAGAATATGGACCAGGAAAAAGAAAGAGAATGGAAGCAAATGATTGAGGAATAATCAGGAAAGGATTTACAGGTTAGTATATAGAAAATGAATTTTAAATTGAGCAGAGATATTTTTGAAAATATTTATGAAGTAATGTAAAAAGAAAGAAAAGGGTGATCAGTTAAGTAAGAAAAAGGATTTAAGAAAATGTGACATTGTGTGCAAAAGAGTTAGTCAAGAGAAGTATGGAATTTGTGCAGAATAGTCAGTACAGTAGTATGTAAGATAAGAAATTGCAGAGTTAAAGTGATGAGAACAGTATTTTGGAAATAATGAAGAGGCAGTGTGAAAAATTAGCTAGAGAAAATGGTTAAAAGATAAGAAAAATGCAAGGCTAGCAAGATGAGCCAATAGTCTCGAGGCAGAATGCAGAATTTAAAGATGAATCACCTATATATGGGATATAGAAAGAAAAGTAGATCAGGAAACTCCAGTGTTTCAGGCCAGTGGCAGTTGATGGAGCAGAATAAATAAAGAAATATGTGAAATGGAAGTTGAGTCCAATTGGGATTCGAGTAATAGTGAAAGTGGAAAGCAAGTAAAACCAGAAATGGAAACAGAATTTATGAAAAATTATGCTGAGTGGTCAGTATGATCAGAGTAGCACAGCGGAAGCGTGGTAGGGCTATACCCCATAGGTTCATTTGTTCGAAAGGGGAATTGCAGATTTTGGCACAATTGGGCAAGAGATCGAGAAATTTAAGAAAAATGAGTTAAAGAATGTGAGCGGAACAACATGAAAAGGCAGGAAAGTCAGAAGTGATAATGAGTTTTCTGTGGAAAAGCTAGCAGTTGAAAGTATAAGAAGAAGAAAGAAAGATAAAGTAGAGAACAGTAGGCAATGATAAATAGAAATGAAATGGCACCGAAAATTTTGAGAATTTAAAAAGAGGTTATGACATGGTAGGGCACTACAGTGGAGCAATGTTTAGTAAATGATTTGAAGAAGTAAAGCGGCCCAGAAAAGGATGTTGTAAGCACAATCAGGAAAGTGTGGAAGCAGATTGAGTCGAAGGAAATAAAGCGCCAACAGTAAGGTGGAATTATTTGTGTCCAGAAAGTAAAGGAAGAATGGATTGTACCAATTGGGCAGAGCAAGTATGGAAAGAAATTAAAGAGAAAGGTAAAGCAGGAAAGGTATGAAAATGAGCAGATCAAAGTAGTCCGTGTGCAATGATTTGAAAGGCAAGAGCAACAAAGAATGTATCCTACTTGTTCTATTTATGGCTTTGTTTCTTTTTAGGTGTTAGTTGGATTTGCCGTGGTTTTGCCCTGAATGTTGAGGACGACATTTCTTTTTAGGTGTTAGTAATGTAACAATACGGTTATTCGGATCTGGGTATATCGGGTCTATGTGTGGTGCTCTTGACCAAGAGATGGTCAATGGGCTGTGTTTGGTTTTTCTGTGCACAGAGTGAGCAGTGTGGGCCGATATGTCAGCCCATTTGCACTACTGGTTCACTGTCTCGAATCACAGTAGAGGAAGGTGACACGATTGTGAACGCGTCGGCCTTGCTGGAGGCGATTCCAGGAACCGCCTCTGTGACTGTGACGACCCACGTTATGCCGGTACGGTTGTACCAACCCACGTCGGCACGACGAAGATCACCACAGCGGGACATTGACCCGACACTAACAATTGATTGAGATGTACACAAATATAGATACAGAGTCGCGGAAGTAAAGGACTAACTGTCATCCCATTTCATCATCCACATTTAACATACATAATCCATATAGCAAATTAAAAGACTAAACTTTCATAATTGAAATTAAACCAAAATACATTGTCCACAAGATTAAAGTTCTACATTTAATACATAATTTGTCCACGATTACAAAATGATGACTCTAATACAAGTCACAATTTACATACTATGAAACAAAGGGGCACAACGAAGACTCCGCCAACTAATCTCCGCGCTCGGAGTCACTCTCCACGGTCTCCTCCAAAGGTACCGGTCACCAACTAAACCTGTACGCCGAAGCAAGTAATGAGTCTAAAAGACTCAGCAAGTAACTCCATACACATCATTCATGCATACATCACAGTAGGTTCCACTAATTCAATTTGCAAGGCAACATACAACATGCTTGAACATTAATAAAAGACAACCTATCATGGTAATTCTACCAAATCAAAACACATGGTACATGGTTTAAGATATTTCAAATAACACTTCCTATCACATGCTTTCTACTCATTTAATCACATGAAGACTACACTTCCAATTTGACTATAACATGATAGCTATTTACATGGAACTAGAAATATCATAGCATGAATTATCGTCTCATACTCTAACACATTCACTTCACATGGTTACACATTCCCATATTTCACATGGTTCTTCTTTTTCAAACATTGCACATGTACACATATTCTCATTCTAACATAAATAATTCACATGATTTCACATTTCACATTCACATGTTCACATATACACATTTTGCACATGTTCACATATACACATTTTACACATGTTCACATATACACATTTTACACTTGTTCACATCACATTTCACATATTATTTGCCGTGACACATAGTCCAAACCACCACTAGAAGGACACATCACATACACATAACACATAGCACATCACCTAGGCAATACAGTGATGACTCTTGGCACTGCGCAGACCGGGAGAACACGTCTCCACCCTAACCAGTGGTACTTGTCCACCTCCAGGATTTCATCCTAATGCCCTTAGGATATCTTAACACATTGAACCTTCCCATGGGGACTTTTCCATGGTACAGTTCCACAGCCCTCTATGGAAGCAGTGTCACACACGGCACATTTTACGCATTACACATTCCGATTAACACACGTTTTACATATGATATTCACACTTTCTTATTTATGCACATGGTTCTGTTCTTCCCTAGCATGATGCCACTAATAACAGAAATCAAGCATTTAGTAGTTCTCATGGATTAATTGGAATGCACATCATTTAACCTTATTCATGGTACATATATTTTTAACTCATTTTCACATGGAAATCTCATAGTGTAGGCTACTGTTATCCAATTTTCCTGAAAATTTAACCACATGCTGTTTTCGGGTATAAGAACACACATGCAAATTTTCACATTTTTCTGAATTCACATGTATTTATAGAAATTGGAACATCCAGTTTCATGCCATTCATGAATTAAATTAACATAGAACATGACATGGATTTCAGATTTGATCATGCACAGTCATGAACCACACATACATATTGACACAAGAAATTTTCTCAATTTATTTCCCAACACATGATTTACTAAATTTTTCACAAGGTGTACACATGTTTCTACTTCTCATTGCAGGAATTATAAAAATTCACATGAATATGGGAAAATTCCCAAATTTGCAGGGCATGGACTGATACATATATACATGGTTCATAAAATTTTACAGCATTTAAATCCTCAGAAATCATGGGAACAAAATTAAACATGCATAACCTCTTCCCTACACATGCCTTTCAATAATTCTAATAATTATTGCCATCCACAGAAAAATACAAGAAATTTCACACACATCACATTATCTATTTTACATAATATATAAAATTTACATTATATCCTCATGCGCCAAAGTCCGGAAATTAAAGATATAGGGCAGAACAGTTCACTGTTCTGTCAAGAAGAACTTAACGGCATACTCTGGCCGTTCACAAGAGTTGGCGGCAACATCGTTAGCCGCTGACTCAAGATCTCAACGGCAACATCTCTTGCCGTCAAGTTCGGACCTGTGCAAAAACACAGTTCGAGCTCTAAAGAATGGTGAATGTAGGGGATCCAGGACACGAGGAAAATCCATAAAAATGATAAAAACCTCCTAGACACATACATGGACAAGGTGCAAGGGTTACTTGCCTTTGGAAAAACTCCTAAAGGGATCAAAATGGTCGGAGAAGCTCTCCTTGGGCAGTCCCAAGAAGCCTCCAAGATGCCTCCACTCCGGCCTCTGTGATGCTCCCCTCTGAAATCCGGGGCCGGGGATGTGTAGCCGGATGTGTTGTCTTCCTCCTTGTCGAAGTAGATCGCCAGGAAGAGCCTTGGATCGCCGGATCAAAGCTCTCAAACCTCAGGTTTTCTCACAGCTCACTAGGGTTTTTGTTTTCTCTTTGCAAAGAGCCAAGAGAGCTCTAGAGGTTGCAACAAGGGCTCTCTTAAGAGAGGACCCTCTCACCCCACGCAAGAGATCGGTTGGAAGGCCAAGGAGCCGTTGGGGGAGTGGTTGCCACGCCCCATCAAGCATGGCACACCATGCTGCTGCGGACTGGCCTGTCAGGATGTAGACGTCCACCGATAAGGCCGTCTACTTACTATCGACGTCCACCATATGGACGTTAACAATAAGTGAACGTCCATTCATGTTGACGTCTACTAACCCTCGGCCAGAACCCAAAACAATGCAAAACCTAATTCTCCTAAGTTCATGCATGCAATACATAGGGTGTAATGTACACACTCATTATGTCACGAAATCCACCGATATATATACAACTAAGTATATACATACATTCATAAGTACACCAAGCTAAAGTATGCATAATACTTATATGATAATGCATATACATATACAAGCATAAAATACACATAATAAAATAATAAGGACAAAATTTGAGGGCCTTACAGTGACACATGGCACGGGTTTTTGTTTGGGTCTGACAGAGGGGACCATTAAGGGTTTAAACGCGGCGTCTGCCCAGGACACGATTTCGATCAGAGTGTTAAAGCTTCATTTATGTCGGCCAGACAGCAGAGGATGCCTATCTGGCGTAGGGGAGGATGTTGTGGCATCCCTGATGGTGGGTTTTTCGATGATCTCGACTCCGGCAGTCCGTGCGGCGCGGGAACCATGCCGAGGCACGCTCGGAGCGTGGGTGTGCTGTTGGCGAGGAGGTTTTGGCGTCTTCCAGTTGGTAGGGAGACTTCCTACCTTGTGTTACTATTTTAAAGCATGTTTGGATTTGGGATTAAGGTTTGGAGCATGTGTGGGTGTGTGCTATGGTTTGGAATTGTGTTTACTGTTTGAATTGAATTTGGCTGCCTATGTGTGGTTTCTCCCCGTGTGGGAGTGTGGGGTTCGGTCTATGAATTGATGTCACAGACGAACTGGAGTCGCGTCGTGTGTCCCTGACGTGATTCGTTGAACACGTCGCATCGCGTCGGGTGTCCCCGACGTGATTCGTTGAACACGTCGCATCGCATCGACGCGTTCTTCTTTTCGATGTGTTTGTTAAGTCGGTTGTGAGGTCGCGACCTTGTGGTCTGTCACGTTAGTGTTAAACACGGCGACAAGGTCAGACACGACTATGGGTTGACCAAAGGTTTGACTGGTTTTAGTCAAGTGGCGTCGTGTCGGGCCGACGCGACTTGGCCACGTCACTAAGGCCTGTCGCGATAGCATTTTTAATAGCATCTGGAAGGGCTGACGCGACACTATCGCGGCGCTTGGACCTGTCGTGACAAAGTTTGGAATGGCGTCCAAATTGGTCGACGCGATTTGTAAGGCGTCGACTGTCTTCGACGCTTTTGGCTTCTGTGGTCGTTCTGTGTTGGACGTTGGCGTGAAGGTCCTATATAGACCTAGCCCGGTTTGTGGTTGTTCTTTAAAGTTATTGTAAGGGTAATGTGTTAAGTGGCGTGTGTTGCCATAGAGGTCACGGGGTGACCATGACAGGCAAGTTGCGTTTCGATATTGATATGGTATGTTTATTTTGTGTTAAGTATGTTAATGTATTAAGATAGGTGTTTAATGGTTAATGTGTATGTCGTTTGTATGCTTATGATTTATGTTAAGCATGCTTAAGTATTAAGATATGTGAATAATAGATAATGAGTATAAAGTGTAATGTGTGGTCTTGGTGGTCATGTGATGACCCCATTAATGATCGGTTGTGTGTAGGATGGCTTGAGGGTCATAGGGTGACCGATGATAAGCCATTCCTTACACTCGTGTACCGTGGGTTGTACATAAAGGTCTTATAAGTATGAATACCGTGGTTTGTGTGCTTACCAAGTCTGGTGGTCCGGCACCTATTTCGGAATACCTCTCTAGTTGGTTACCCTAGCACCGGTGCTTAGGGCTTGTCCCGGTACCGGAGTACCGTCGAGGTCTGTGTCGTCTTCCTGGACACCCTCCTCTTGCGTTGGAGTCGTACGTCTGGCTGAGGGGAAAGACGACAGGGGACAACGGCTTGTGTTTGTGTGTGTGTGGCCATTTGTAGCACGCTCTTGGTTGGGGGACGGACACCAGTAGTCGACACTGGTCCCCAGCTAGTCCTGTTCCAGTGCCTCACTTTAGGGTTCTCGACTGGAGTTCCTAAATGTGTCAGGCTTGGGCTTGCAGGGTGTATGACTTGTAGGTTGTGCTGTTGGTTAGTCTCCACTGTTCTTAATTTGTTGTTGTGGAGCGACAGTTGGACCTTTCGTCCGTGACTGTGAGACTAGGAGGTAGTTCTTGTGCTTTGTTGTCTGGGTTGGATACTGGCATCATGAAGTCTGTTCCCGTGTGGTGGCGTCGTCTCCGTACCGACTTGTGTTTGACCAGTGGTTGTGGTTTGTGTGTGAACCATGGTTAAGGTTATAATCGTAAAACCGTTAACCGTTGTGGTGTGCCCTGGAGGTGGCACGGTTCATTGGTTCAGTGTTGTACCTCGTGGTAGCAGGTACATGTACCCCTTGTGGGTAGAGTTGTGTTGTGATGGTACGTGAGTCCCGACCTCAGCTGATGTTGAGGTGAGACCGTGCGTACTGTGGAGGTCTTGTGGTATGACTCTCACACGTTGTGTGTTATTTATATTCATACCATGTATTTCTAGCTATGGTTTGGTATGTGGGTGTTGGCTGGTCGTTGCCATACCCGATGTTTTGTGTGGCTGGTTTGCCTGTGAGACTGTAGCCTAGGAAGTGCTCTGCCGGTGAGGCTTATGGTCGAGGTGGTTTGGTTGTAGGGTGGACTAGCGATGTTAAGCTAGTCCTGTGTTTTCCCTTTACCTTTCGAGGACCGGGTTAGCCGGTGTGTTATGATTAGTTGTGGTTTAACATGCTTGTGTGTGCATGTTATACTTCGGTTGCCGGTGTTGCCAGTGAGACCTTTGGGGTTGAGGTCTCTTCGGGTGGTTGTTGTTTCTTTGTGGGAGGTCCCTACTGAGCCAGGGACTGTTTGAGGCTCACTCCCTTACAGTCTGTTTCAGATGTAGCCGACTTTGGCATGGTTATGCAGGAGTAGTGCAGACTTGTACCACCAGCAGTATAGTAGTAGTGAGTCGTTGAGCTTGTGCTCCCTTGGAGTATGCCCTAGGTAGTTGTACTCTTTTTTTGGACATGTAATATTGTATTGTGGACTATGTACATTGTGGTTTACAGTTATATACACTTGTACTTTCTTGTGTTATATACTGTAATTATGTCTTTTATATTCTTACTGGACACGTGTTAGTGATATCCCTTGCGAGGCTTCGGTCCGATCGCGGGAGGCGGATCTGGATATAGACCCTTATTGGTATAAATATCCAGGCCGTTACAGGGAGAATAGTTGAGCATGATAGAAGTATGCTTAGGACTTGTTTGGGTTGCTATATCCTGCTTAGCATGTTGTATGGCTTTGTGTGTTGGTTTTCTGGAAAGAGAATACAGGGTGTGTTCCTGAAGTTTGAAAGGCGTCCAATACAGTGGACGCGTTTCATGCGAACGCGTCACCCATGGCCGACGCGATTCAGTGCTGGGTAGCGTCCTTTAAGTTTGACGCGGTTTAGAGTAGAATGGCGCCGTCTGTGTGGACGCGTTTCAATATGAGGCCACCTGAGCTCTAGTGTTCTGTGGCCAGTTGTTCGGTTCCTATTCTACGTTGCTTGGACTGGTTATCTAGGCAATGTAGGGTCTGTATGGGTTTGGTTGGACTCATACCGTGAGATGGTAATGAGGTTTTTTATGTGGAATTGTGTGCATAGCGAGTGGGTGTCACGCATTCTGTAGTTACCTCTATAGTCGGTTACCTAGCACTTGGTGCTTAGGGCTTGTCCCAGTATGGGAGTACCGTCGAGGTTTGTGTTGTCTTCTTGGACACCTCACTCCTGTGTTTGAGTTGTACGTCCGGCTGAGGGAAAGACGACAGGGTCAACGGCTCGTGTTTGTGGGTGTGCGGCCGTTTGTAGCACCTCTTGGTTGAGGGACGGACACCAGTAGACGTACTGGTCCTCAGCTAGTCCTATTCCAATGCCTCACTTTAAGTTCCGGCCGAAGCCCCTAAAGGTGTCAGGCTTGGTCTCAGCTGTGTTGTATTTGCAGGTGTGGTGTGGTTAGTCTCCACAGTTTTTGTCTTGTTGAGGTGGAGCGGCAGCTGGACCTCTTTCGTCCGGCTGCGAGGCTGAGAGGTGTACTTGTGTAGTTTGTCCGAGTCTAGCTGGTGTCGCGAACTAGCTCGTGACTCGTGTTCGGCATATCCTTTCTTTAGCTAGTACATTTTTTCGTGTGTTGTCGTTTATTTACTTACAGCTGTAGTATCATGTTTAGATGGTTACAACTGTTACATGATTTATAGCTTTGATATGAATTGTGTTTTTCGGCTTTGGGGGAGTTACCCTACTGAGCCAATGACTTGTGAGGCTCACCCCTTTTTCTTCCAGGTGAGAGAGAGCAGGAGGATTCACGTCCCTCCTCTAGTTCCAGTCAGCGCTGTAGTAGATTCAGGCCCTCGCCACCAGCAGAGTAAAGTTCCTACTTGTGGAGCCTTGGGGGTTTGTCCCGGACTGTTGTATCTTGTATGGTGACTATGTATGGAACTTAGTATGTACATTTCATATAGACATGTATGAGCAATGTATCTTATATGTGCTTAATGTGTTTCTTTTATATTTTCACGGACATATTTTTGATATCCCTTGTGAGGCTTCGGCCCGATCGCGGGAGATGGAGTCGTGTCAGGCTCGTTATTGGGTTAACGGGTTTGAACGGCGTGAACCGTTACATATCATCTCTAAGGGGGGTATGTCAATGGATTCTTCTAAGATTGAAGCTATTAAATGGGAGCAGCCTACTACAGTGACCGAAGTTAGAAGTTTCTTGGGACTGGCTAGTTATTATAGAAGGTTTGTCAAAGATTTTGCATGAATATCTTGTTGTGCAATTATTTTTGCAATAGCATGCATATTGATTTGATTATGACAAAATCATTTCAGTTATACTAAAACATTTTCAAGTAATAAACAAATTCATTTTGTATTTGATGTGTTAAGTCAAAGACATGCATGCATTATACTGTATAACCATTTATAGTCAAAGGTGTCACACATGATTATTTTCTACTAACACTTATACATCTCCAGTAAAATTTTCTAAGTCCACGACTAGTACATATATCAAGTCTTACTCTGACTCTTGGAAAGTCGAAGTGACATATAGATTGATGAACAAAGGTCATCTGTCAAAGTCTTACTCTGACTCTTGGAAAGTAGAAGTGACATATCGATTGATGAACAAAGGTCATCTATCGAACGCTTACTCCAACTCCTAAAAAGTCGAAGTGATATATCGATTGATGAACAAAGGTCAACAATCGATGTCTCACTATGACTTCTGTGAAGTCGAAGTTAGGTATTGATTGATGAAAAAAGTCAGCAATCGATGTCTCACTACGACTTCTATGAAGTCAAAGTTAGGTATCGACTGATGAACAAAGGTCAACAATCGATGTCACACTACGACTTCTGTGAAGTCGAAGTTCTGTATCGATTGCTGTTATGTTTAAAACATCGATTTCTCTTCATTCACATTGATTACTGTTATGTTTAAAACATCGATTGCCTTAAGAACATCGATTGCTCTTCATTCACATCAATTGTTGTTATGCATATTAATTGTTTTTAAGTTCCATATCGATTGCCCTCATTCATATCGATTGCCTTTAAGCAAACATCGATTGCTTCTATAGTTCTACCGATTGGTGTTATAAACATAGTTTTTTCATATCAATTGATGTTATTCTACATATCGATTGATGCTATTCTGCATATCGATTGATGATGCTTTGCACAACGATTGGTGTAGTATTATTCTGATTGACTTTATAATCCTTTGTGAAATCGATTGGTGAATAAATCATAATATATATATATATATATATATGAAACTTATTATCTTATCTCATTGTACTTTCACTTCGATTCTTGCAAAGGTTTCTCTAATCTAAAAACATTGTTTATTATACTTATGCAATGTAGTTTTCAGTCTATCTATTACAAATCTTGTTCTATATATTTTTTATTAAGAACATATCTAAAGTACTGAATTTTAGAATGTTTCCAAGCAGCTATTTATTTTGCAAGATATCTGCAAGTGTCCTTCAACTGTCAAGTTTTCAATTTTTAAGAAAAGCTATTTGCAGGTGTACTGCACGCCAAGCAAGTGACCATACCTCCTTGACTGCTCACCTACCCTAGTACTCTTTAAGGACTGACTTTTTTCTTTGGAACTGATAGATATCCTTTCAAATGACTTGTCTTTTGCTTTCACTTAATATTTTATTTCCTACAAGTATAACCATGAGGAAGAGAAAGGTCTTTGCTTGGGTATGGTGTTTGCAGACATTTATTGCAGCTCTCTACAAAACCATGCAACTATCCATATAGCTAGGAAGCCATTGAGAAGCTCAAGATCTGAAGATGAACCTCTCAAGCTGTCTCCCAACTCACAACGTTCAAATTTTTTTGAAATGGCTATATTCCAATGGGAAATAAAGACTTTGAAGGCTATATTAGGAGCTGAAGTTTGAACAAAAGACATATATAGATTCACATACTCGAGACATTCATGGATTCAGAGAGAGAGAGGATATTAAGATATTCATACCCGATATAGAGTAGATGTACATATACTCAAGAGAGACAAGAAGCAACGAAGCACAAAAGAGAAGAGTGCTCACAGCTAATCTGAAGGAGAGCAATCTGTGCAAGCAAGCTGACTCTAAGCTCTCCTGCTCTTCCACTTTTAGAAGCTTGTCTGTGGGTGGTTTAGATAGTCTAAGTTCTTCTTCTCAGTCCACCCTTTAGTTAGAAAGAGTTCATAACTGTCAAGCATTTTTATACATCTCTTTTTGATCTTCTGTGTTTGCTCATTCTCTGAGCAAGAACCCTTTCTACCCGTCATTTAGAGTAGAAACCAGCAGAGGATTTGTTCCATGTAGTTCCCTTTTTGTAAAAGGAAAGACCTATTGTGGTAGGTGGTTGTTTGCCCCTTTGGCAAAGGGAAGACTTGCTAGGGAGCAAGTAATTGTAATATCTCTCATTATAGAGAAGACCAAGGGTTCTTGGTAGTTAGTGTAAAATCCCAAGTTGCACTTAGGGACTGGACGTAGGACTCCTAATTGAAAGGAGGTTCGAACCAGGATAAATTTCTTATGCATTGTTTGTGATTGTTTCTGCCTAGTTACACTTGTTTCACACACACCACACAAGGTACTAACAGTTCTGTCAAGTGTTCTTTCATATTAGGATAACTATTAAAATTGCAAGAAGTCCTATTCACTCCCCTCTAGGACATCTAAAGCACCATCTTGATCCAACATATCTATGCCATTAACCAGATTGACCAGAAAAGATATTCCTTTCATATGGGACGAAAATTGTGAAGCTAGTTTTCAAAAGTTAAAAGATTGTTTAACATCAGTCATATACTTACATTACCCAAGGAGGGATAAAACTTTGAAGTATATACTAATGCTTTAGGTTTGGGGCTAGGATGTGTATTGATGCAAGATAGAAAGGTGATCACTTATGCATCTAGGCAATTGAAAAGTCATGAAAAGAATTGTAACGACACGATTTTTCGGATCCGTGTTTTAGCGGTTTTGGTGTGGTGCTCTTGACCAAGAGGTGGTCATTGAGCCTTGGACGTGGTTTTTTTGCGTTGTGTGGGTGTTTTGGGCCGGAGATTCTAGCCTAAACAGCACACAGGTTCACTGTTTGTGAACACGATGGAGCAGCACGTCGTGATTTGAAACGCAACGGTCTCCCCCGTCGCGATTCACTGAACCGCCTTTGTTACGCGTGGCGTGCTGGTTCCAATTGGCGATGGCTAAGGTGGTCGCATTTAACTCTTAAACGCGACGTCTTCCTACATCAGGATTTCGACCGTGCTTATGTTGGCCTTGTTTCGGCCAGACAGAGCAGAGAAACTCTATTCGGCGAAGGAGGAGGATGCTGTGGGGGATTTCTAGTGATCCAGCTCCTGGTGGCTCGTGCGGCGTGGGTTCCACGCGAGGATGGCGTCCAGAGTGTGGACACGCCGGCGACGTGGAGTTTCTGGCATTCTTCGAGCTCTCTTAAGTGGTAGGGAGACTACCCTCTTGTTTTACTTTGTTTTGAATGGATTAAAGGGTGGAAACCATGTTTGAGTGGTGTGCCATAGTGTATATTTCATGTTTACTGCTTTAAGTGTTAATGAAATTAGATATGTATAGATCTTTGGTGAAGAAGGGTGGGTTCAGCTGTTTGGCTGAGATCACTGTCGCGTTTGAAACGCGACGGGGTTCACCATCGCGTTCATGTTGTGAACACGACGTAGTGGGCTGTCGCGATTATGGGCTTTACTCTTTCTCTTGTTTCCGCGACAACGTGGGCCATCGCAAATTTGACTCCAACTATTGGTTTGGGTGAAGGCGATGTATCAGGCCGTCGTGATTCGGTCGCGACACTAGGACCTGTCATGTTTTGGATATGGTCGCATCCGGACAAGTCGTCGCGATTTAAAAGGTGACGCCTGTGTCCATCGCGTTTCAGCTTCCGTGGTTTGCTTGTGGTGGCTGGGTAGTGAGGTTCCAGTGTGGACCTAGCCCTAGTTATTTGGTATTATTTAAAGTGGTTTAAGTTGTTTAATATTAGTAAAGCATGTGTAGGGTTAAAGAGTTAGTGTATGACTAGTTAGTGATTATTGTTGGTTATGTTATTGTATTAAGCTAAGTGGTTAATGTTCATTGTGGTTTAGTGTTGCTATGGAGGTCATGAGATGACCAATGACAGGCAAGGTTATTATATGTTATTATGGTACATGTATGTGTAAGTATATGTTGGCTTGCGGGTCACATGGTGACCGGTGATGAGCTAACTATGAGTGTTGGTATATTGTAGTTTATAAATTAAGGTTGCATAGTATGTATCGTGGTTTGTGTGTTTGCCGAGTTTGGTAGTCCGTCGCCTAATCCGGAATGCCTCTTCAGTCGAGTACCTCAGGTTCTGTGTGAGCCAGGCACGTGAAACGAAACCCCCATATTTTTCCCAATTTCTATCATGCCATCTAAGTGTATTTTACTTCTAAAGTCCATAAACATGCATGTAGTTGACCCATTGTTCTTGTTCTCTACCCATGATCAATCTATGTCTACATGTCTATTTCATTATTTTTGCATGTTTACGAGCATGTTAGCTTTGTTTTAAAACTAGTTTCATGATTTTCATGCCCTATGTACCGAGATTTAAGTGTTTTAATGCAAAGATATCACCCCATCCAGTTCACTGTGCTGTGAACGCGGTGGACACAGAGGCCACCATCTTAATGCAATTTTAAAAAAATAATATACCACGTTAAGAACGTGCCATACAAATACCCACGTTAACTTGGGTTATCGCAGTGGGTACCCCGATCGCCTTCTCAACGCAGCCCAACCCCTGACTGCATTTAGACTATGAGTATGAATAACCTGAATATCATGTAAATTGTGCTTAAATCTATGAATTAATTATTGTTTAGCTTCTGTTAAGACTTCAATGCACTAACAAAAGATTTATTATGTTTAAATATTATATTACTCTTTTAAAATAATCTACATGATCTCTCTCATACTCATGATTCTCTTTAAATTGCTTACTCTCTCTCAAAGCCCAATTGCTATAAAATACTTCATAAAATAATGCACTAACAAAAGATTTATTATGTTTAAATATTATATTACTCTTTTAAAATAATCTACATGATCTCTCTCATACTCATGATTATCTTTAAATTGCTTACTCTCTCAAAGCCCAATTGCTATAAATACTTCATAAAAATATCTGGTTAATGGATTGGCAATTTACGCATGACCCCTATATAACAAAGGACTTATTTTCATTTCTATCGCCCTTTTGGAGCACTGTTGTCGCCGCTACATTGTTCTAAAAGTCCTATAGAATGCTGAGCAAACATTTCAACACCCTTCTTGATGTTGTGAGAACCCTCCATTGGGTATTCCTTCTGCCGGACTGGAACTCCTTCGACAAGACCTCCATCAGTCTCTGTATATGCCACTTAACCTTTGTTTAAGCTCAATCATGCATTGTTATGAATGGTATTAATTTTAAATATTACAATTTGGTAATATTTACTTAAATTCATTAATTAAAAGTCATATGCATGATTATCCATGCTCCCATGATTTCTTTACACTTGCACACACCTGCTATATATGCCATTTAACCTTTGTTTAAGCTCAATCATGCACTGTTATGAATGGTATTAATTTTAAATCTTAAATTTAGTAATATTTACTTAAATTCAATTAATTAAAAGTCATATGCACGATTATCCATGCTCTTATGGTTTCTTTACACTTGCACACACTAAACATTAATTTTTACCATTTGACCTTATTAATTACTCAATAATCGATTATGTAATTAAGTACAATTATTCCACTTAAAAATTCCCTATTATTTTAATGACACTTGTCTTCGTTTTATTCGCGTGATTCGCACACCGTTATCGCGTCCCTCTGCCTTCGAGTACTCGAGGCAAGACGGACACGTCTCGTTACACACTTTCTCTTGGCATGGACCACCTCTCCGTTGGGAATACTCCTGACTAGACCAGGGACTCCTTGTCAAGGCCTCCGTAAGTCTCCTTGGCTTTGGCGCACGTCCATTGCCAACAAGCTGGTTGTACCCTTAAACCCCGTTACACCTTTAGGGATCAGTACGATCCAAACGGCCTTAGTGTGTTCTCTCTTACTTTGGAATCACACAGGAACTCTGGTCTGTGTCTTGGCATGGCTAGTGGGCGGATGTGACTTCTATCGGACTGTCGGTACACGACCTAGTGATGTGCAACTGTTACTATCACGTGTTTATCGTTGCTTTACGAATATGCCCCTGTCTCATCTATTATCTCTTTACTCTCATCTGTTCACTTTCTCTCTACACTCTCGTCTATTTTTCTATTACTCTCATCTCTTCTTAGTACTCTATTTGGCTATACATTGATTGTCTAAAATAACAAACATAACTATATGCCAGTGCAATAGGGCCCGATCTAGTCCTGGGCAGAGCGCCCAAGAGTGCCATTTCCTCGCGAGGGTAACATGATTAGAGTGTGTACGGAATGCACTCAGTGCCATTTAAAAAAGTCACAATTTAATCTATGACAGTCAATATATCAATCACTATACTATCATTCTCTGGGTTGACAAGATGCTCGACCAGCTGTGCTGTGACGGAACGCCTCGGCCAAGCCCGTTAAACCGATAACGTACTTGATCCGAGTCCGCCTCCCGCGAACGGGCCGAAGCCTCGCAAGGGATACCAAACCACAGTCCGTGTAAACACAAAGGAACACACCACATTTTTATATATAATTCACAAGTTTACATAGCCAAATTTTCGCAAAAACTATAAAGAGGTACAAGAGCCTGGGGCATACCCCGAGGTACAACTGAAGAAAGTAAACAACTAACTAAACTACACTGCTGGAGCTACTCTGCTGGAGGTGCTGACCCTGCACCGCTACGACGCGGCCCGGAACTGGACGTCGGATAAGTGACGTCCTCCTCGCTCTCACCTGTGGGGGTAGGGGTGAGCCTCTCTAGTCACTGGCTCAGTAGGGAACTCCCCCAAAACCGAGCAAACCAAACACCATAGGTACGAAAGCAGTAAACAATACCAACAATTTATAGAACAGCTAAGCAGGTAAGTAAAGCTATAAAAGTACTCACCGTCTGCCGACTACGAGAAATAACAATAATAATTAAACGGCAAACCAGTACAGGTGTACAAGCTAAAGTAGAGATAGCCAACACGAGCCACGTGAATTGGTTCGCGACACCAGAAACTGACTCGGACAACTAACATAGGTCTACCTCTCAGTCTCGCAGCCACGGACGAAAGTCAGCTGGCCGCTCCACGTAAAAAGGTCAAGCAACTGTGGAGACCAACTAAACACCACCACCTGCAGACCACACGGTCACAGGCCGCCATGCCTGGCACCTCAGGAGACCCTGCCCGGGCTCTCTAGAGTGAGGCACTGGAAAAGGACTAGCTGGGGACCAGTGTCGACTACTGGTGTCTGTACTCCCACTACGAGCGCGCTACAAGTGACTAAAGACAAACACAAGTGTCACTGTCCCACTGTCGTCTTTCCCTCAGCCGGACGTACAACTCAACACAGGAGTGAGGGTGTCCAGGTCAGATGACACAGACCACGACGGTACAACACAAGTACCGAGACAAAGCCCCGAGCTAACAGCCTGGCTCACAAAGAACCTGGGGCACCCAACTGGAGAGGTAGCCACGGTAGGCATCGTACTACTCGTCACGTACACAGAACCACGTGCACGTCACACGCAAACCACGTGAAACCTCACGTAAACCACAAGTAACCATGGTCCACTACACGTGAACCGGACTGACTCGCGTAAGCAACACGCAGTCACCGAAGTAAGCAACTAACTGCACACCTTGTATGCTTAACACGAGAACCAAGTGCACTCAGTGCACCTCATGCGTCAACACACATGCATTATCAATAAATATCATAATTCAGTCTTTGCTGTTCATAGCCAGTAGGCGGCAACATCGACTGCCGCTTACACCAAGTCAACGGCAAGGGACCTGGCCGTTAACATCCTGGCTGAGGAGCTTGGCGACAAACGATGTTGACGCCAAGTTCTCTCGGCCATAAACCCTGTAGAAACCCTAATCTGGCTCTGCGGGCTTTCTAACTATTCTAACTACTGAAAAACATGCAAATGCAATTCCTTTAGCATGCTAATACCCAATATAACCCATTATAACATGCTTCGTACATTAAACTACTCAAACCACCCATTATCCCGTATGGTGCAACGTGATCCAAACATGCATTATCATGTTAATTCCGGTGGTTATGATGAGTTTTAATGTTTCTATGGAACTACCAGGGTTCGTCCCCTACCTCAGAACGCGTTAGAATCTCCCGCAATATCCCGGTTCACGCCGAGCCCTCCGCGAGCTCCTACAGGAATTGCACCACGCCGCGACGTTTCCTCGCGTAATTCAGCAACGCCACGTTCTACGATCGACCAACCACTCCTCGAACCTGTTAGAAGCTTCAGAAACACCGGGGCGCGAAGCTGGGGCAAGAGGGAAGAGAGTGAGCTGAGAGAGCTGCCCTCGGGTGAGCCTATAACCTGCACCATTCTCAGGTTGGCGTCAACCCCCATGCCGCCAACAGCAACCGCCACCCTTAGCGTCCACATCTACTGCCGCCAAGTTCATGCAGTAAACGTCCACTAAGCTGGACGCAACAGTTAACGCCACCCCCTGGCCGCCAACTTCAACTGAACAGCAGCAGGTCCTGTTTCATTTCAGGACCAACCCTGCTCAAACCATACAACCACACCATTTATTCCACACAACCGACTCACACTGGCCTCACAACGGCCGCCACAACCACAATACACACGATCCGCATGGATCCGAAAGGCACGCGACGTTACATTACTATCATCTAAAAAGAAAATTTCGACCTCGAAATTCATAACACAATTCAAAGTTAAACAACTCATACATACACACCTTTACAAGTACTATCATCTAAAAAAAATACACAAGCTTACTCAAACAGATAGGGATACCCTTTAGCCATTTCCGCGGCCAACTCCCAGTATCCTCACCACCTAATCTACTTTCCCATCTCACTTTAACTAGCTCAATTTCTTTATTTCTCAGCTTCTTCATCTTTCGATCTGTGATCTGCACCAGATACTCTGGCATAGTCATGTCCGGCGGCTCAGGTCACCACCTTGATATCTGATTATTTGAGCTGGATCTTCAATACACTTTCTCAACATGGAGACATGGAAAATATCATGCACATCTGCAAAATCAGCTGGCAAATCCAGCCTATAAGCTGCTTCCCCCAATCCTTTCTAACACTTGGAAGGTCCCCCATATCTCGGACTCAACTTTCCAGACTGGCCAAACCTCATAATACCTTTACTCGGGAAACTCTCAGAAAAACAAAATCTCCCACCTCAAACTGAAGTGGTCTCCTCCGCACATCTGCATAACTTTTTTGCCTACTTTGAGCTGCCTGCAATTTTCTTTAATACTTCATCACCACTTCCGTGGTTTGCTGAATCAATTCAGGACCCACTAACTGCCTTTCTCCCACTTCAAGCCAGTTAATGGGGTCTACATGGCCTTCCATATAAAGCTTCATAGGTGCCATCCCAAGACTGGTATGATAACTATTATTGTAGGCAAACTTAACCATTCCAAATGATGCTCCCAACTGCCTCCCCAAACTAAACAACAAGCCGCAACATATCTTCAATTGTCTGGATAGTCCTTTCAGTCTGACCATCTGTCTGGGGTGATAAGCGGAGCTATACCTCAATTCAGAACCATTACTTTCTGCAGACTTCTCCAAAACCAGAAGTAAATCTTGGATCTCTATCAGATACAATAGTCTTTAGAATACCATGCAGTGGAACAATTCTTTCACATCAAATATTTGCCAACCTGTCCACTGTCCAAGACATACTCACTGCCACTAATCTACATACCTTAGTCATCTGTCAACAAACACCCATATTCCATTATGCCGGAACTCGACCTTGGTAACCTGTCACAAAGTCCATTGCATATCATCTCATTTCCACTGTGGAATAGGTAACGGTTGCAATAGACCTCCAGCTTCTGACGCTCTGCTTTAATCTGCTGACTATAGCACATCTTACCACAAATTCTGCTATTTCTTTCTTCATATGAGGCCACCAAAAATGCTTCCTTAAATCATGGTACATTTTAGTACTACCCGGATGAATAGTGTACCTAGATTTATGAGCCTCTTCCAAAACTCGCTACTTCACTTCTCTTTCCGCAGGAACAAACAACCTGCCTCGAAGCCTAACCACACAATTATCATCAATAGAAACTCCTTCCATTTTCACAATTTCAGGTAAACCTACATCTGCTCTCTGAGCCTCAATGATCTGCCAATACAAAGACGGCTCTACTGCACTGGCAGCTAAAATTGCCCGTCGCTGACTGCTGGGCACATACAAGGAGTTCTATGCTATTTCTTCATACAACTTCCATTCTTTAATCATCATCAGATTCATATATGCCTTTCTACTCAAGTCATCTGCTACAACATTGGCCTTACCCGGATGGTAAGCCAAACTGAAATCATAATCCTTCAAATATTCACGCATCTGCGCTGGCGAAGATTTAAATCTTTCTGCGAGAAGATATATTTTAAGCTTTTAAGATCTGTAAAATTTCAAATCTCTCACCATACAGATAATGCCTCCACATTTTTAAAGCAATACAACTGCTGCCAATTCTAAATCATGAGTGGGGTAATTTTCTTCTGCTGGCTTCAATTGCCTGGATGCATAGGCTATCACTTTACCATGCTGCATAAGTACTGCGACCAAGTCCTCTCCTTGAAGCATCAGTATACAGCACAAACCCACCACTCCCTGCCGGTAATGTCAATATAGGTGCTGATGTAAGTCTTTTCTTTAATTCCATGAAACTTCTCTGACATTCACCGGACCACACAAAAGGCACTCCTTTCCTGGTCATCTAGTCATAGGTGCTGCAATTTTAGAAAAATCCTGATAAAGCGCCTATAATAACCTGCCAACCCCAGAAACTTCTAATCTCGGTTATTGTCTTAGGCACTCCCCACCTAGACACAGCTTCCACTTTGCTCGGGTCCACTGCTATTCCTTTAGCTGAGATAACATGACCCAAAACTGATTTCCTTTAACCAGAATTCACACTTACTAAATTTAGCCAACAACTGGTTATCTCTTAACAACTGCAAGGTAAACCTCAAATGAGCTGCATGCTCCTCTTCAGATGCTGAATAAATTAGAATATCATCAATAAAGACCACAATGAATTGATCTAAATATGGATAAAAAATTCTATTCATCAGATCCATAAAACCTGCAGGAGCATTAGTCAACCCAAAAGGCATTACCACAAACTCATAGTGACCATATCTTGTTCTGAACGCTGTCTTATCTATATCCTCCTCTTTAATTCTCAACTGATGGTACCCGGACCTCAAATCAATCTTAGAAAACACCTTTGCTGATTGCAACTGATCAATAAATCATCTATCCTCGGCAACGGGTACTTATTCTTGATGGTCACATCATTCAATTTTCTATAATCAATGCACATCCGAAAACTTCCATCTTTCTTTTTCACAAATAAAACCGGCGCTCCCCACGGGAATGACTCGGTCTAATAAAACCTTTCTGCAACAACTATTCTAACTGCTTTTTTTCAATTCTTTAAGTTCTGCTGGTGCCATCCGATATGGGGCTTTGGAAATCGACATGGTACCTGGCAGTAACTCAATAGAAAAGTCCACCTCTCTATGTGGAGCAAAACCAGGCAAATCTTCCGGAAAAACATCAGCAATTCCCTAACCACAGGAACTGCTTCTATTGGCTGACTGACCTCTACCAAACTTACCGAGGCTAAATAAGCCACACACCCATCATTTATCAACTTTTAGCTTTAATTGCAGAAATTAAAAACTTGGAGGTATAAAAAGGCATACCTTGATATTCAAAACACTGCACCATTAGGATGACAAAATCTGATCCTTTTCTTTCTGCAATCTAACATTGCTCCATACATTTCAAGCCAATCCATACCCAGAATGATATCATAATCTGACAACTGTAGGCATACAACCGACCCGGCATCTGGTTCCCCTCAATCATAACAGGACTTCATCTATATAGCTCAAAGTGAGTAAGAACTCACCTGAAGGAACCTCCACCACTAACTCACAAGACTTCTCTTCTAAAGGATGAGCTATACAATCCAATTCTTCGAAAAAAAAGAATGAGAGGCACCCGAATCAAATAAGACTCTTTCCGAATATTCATAAAGAGTAAAGTACCTTCTATCATATTTGACGCCTCTGCCTGGGCTCGGGTGATAGCCATAACCCGGCCTCTCCCTCGCTGCTGCGGTGCTCCTCTGCCACGACCTGCCTGTGGCTGCTGGAACTGCTGAGGCTGCTGCTGCTGCACCTCTGCCATACCCATATTCTCTTGCATAGGGACAATTGCAGATCAATGTCCCGGCTGATTGCAATTATAACATCTATACCCTAGGAACAATAGGCTGCCTGGCAGTGCTCTGCTGCGATTCCTCCACCTCAGGCCTACCTCGGCCCTGCTACAATGCTGACGACCTCCCCATCCTCTTCCTTTGCCTTTAAATACTTGCTTTAACTTCTGGCCCCATTTCCCGAAACCAGATGAAGAAGGTCCTGCTGGTGCCTTGCCCTTGCTTGCACCTACTGTCTGCTGCGGTAGCTGGAAACTACCTGAACCTGACTCGCCCACCTGACGAGTCCGAATAGACCTCTCCAAAGTAGCTGCCCTCTGCGCTGCTTCTTCCACTGTCTTGCACATGAGAGGTACTATCGCATCCTGCAATTCCACTCTCAAACCCTGATAAATACTCACCATCATGTTATTATCTGAAACCACATATGGCGCATAACGGCTAAGTGCCATAAATCTCATCTGGTACTCTAAGACTGAAGAGTTACCTTGCTGGAGAGTTCGGATTGCTCTCTTTTCACTTGCTGCACTTGGATCGGAAAGAATGTATCATTGAACACATCAAGAAACTCCGGCCAAGTGATAGCTTCTTCCGTCCTGCCTGCAAAAGTGGTTTGCATCTTCAGTCGCCACCATTCCAAGGCAAAGCCTCTCAACTGATAAGCAGCTAATACCACTCTATCTGCTGCCGGACACCTCATAGTCGCAAAAACTCTTTCTATTTCATGAACCCAATGCTCAGCTGTATCTGGATTCGGCCCTCCTGAATAAGTAGGTGGCTGCAATCTCAGAAATTTCTCCACCTGCATCACTGGTTCTTCTGCTATAAACACTGGTGGTGGTGGTGGCACAGGTGCTACAAAAGCACCTCCACTCTCGGTGGAACTGGAGCACAGGTACCGCCCGCCTCTCCATCCCCAGGTGGCACTGCAACCGGTGGTACTGGCACCTGCTGATCCATTCTTGCCCGAATATCTGTGAGGCTTTCCCAAATCCTCTCTATCATACGCTGGGTGCTTTCCTCCGGATCATCTCCTCCACCACCCCATCTCTTCTATCAGCCATTAGAAATTTCCACATACACAAAACACCAGACAAAAATCAAAACCACAAATGATCAAAACCAGGGTCCCTACCAGCAGTGTAAAAGACCGAAATAAGGCTATGTATCTTTCTAATTCCCCATATTAACACGGACCTTGCTCTGATACCAACTGTGACGGAACGCCTCGGCCAAGCCCGTTAAACCGATAACGTACTTGATCCGAGTCCGCCTCCCGCGAACGGGCGAAGCCTCGCAAGGGATACCAAACCACAATCCGTGTAAACATAAAGGAACACACCACATTTTTATATATAATTCACAAGTTTACATAGCCAAATTTCCACAAAAACTATAAAGAGGTACAAGAGCCTGGGGCATACCCCGAGTACAACTGAAAAAGTAAACAACTAACTAAACTACACTGCTGGAGCTACTCTGCTGGAGGTGCTGACCCTGCACCGCTACGATGCGGCCCGGAACTGGACGTCGGACGAGAGACGTCCTCCTCGCTCTCACCTGTGGGTAGGGGTGAGCCTCTCTAGTCACTGGCTCAGTAGGGAACTCCCCCAAACCGAGCAAACCAAACACCACAGGTACGAAAGCAGTAAACAATACCAACAATTTATAGAACAGCTAAGCAGGTAAGTAAAGCTGTAAAAGTACTCCCCGTCTGCCGACTACGAGAAACAACAGTAATAATTAAACGGCAAACCAGTACAGTGTACAAGCTAAAGTAGAGACAGCCAACACGAGCCACGTGAACTGGTTCGCGACACCAAGAAACTGACTCGAACAACTAACACAGGTCTACCTCTCAGTCTCGCAGCCACGGACGAAAGGTCCAGCTGCCGCTCCACGTAAAAAGGTCAAGCAACTGTGGAGACCACTAAACACCACCACCTGCAGACCACACGGTCACAGGCCCTTGCCTGGCACCTCAGGAGACCCTAGCCCGGGCTCTCTAGAGTGAGGCACTGGAAAACGACTAGCTGGGGACCAGTGTCGACTACTGGTGTCCGTACCCCCAACTACGAGCGCTACAAGTGACTAAAGACAAACACAAGTGTCATTGTCCCACTGTCGTCTTTCCCTCAGCCGACGTACAACTCAACACAGGAGTGAGGGTGTCCAGGTCAGACGACACAGACCTCGACGGTACAACAAAGTACCGGGACAAAGCCCCGAGCTAACAGCCTGGCTCACAAAGAACCTGGGGCACCCAACTGGAGAGGTAACCACGGTAGGCGTCGTACTACTCTCCACGTACACAGAACCACGTGCACGTCACACGCAAACCACGTGAAACCTCACGTAAACCACAAGTAACCATGGTCCACTACACGTGAACCCGACTAACTCGCGTAAACAACACGCAGTCACCGAAGTAAGCAACTAACTGCACACCTTGTATGCTTAACACGAGAACCAAGTGCACTCAGTGCACCTCATGCGTCAACACACATGCATTATCATAAATATCATAATTCAATCTTTGTTGTTCACAGCCAGTAGCGGCAACATCGACTGCTGCTTACACCAAGTCAACGGCATGGGACCTGGCCGTTAACATCCTGGCTGAGGAGCTTGGCGACAAACGATGTTGACGCCAAGTTCTTCGGCCATAAACCCTGCAGAAACCCTAATCCGGCTCTGCGGCTTTCTAACTGTTCTAACTACTGAAAAACATGCAAATGAAATTCCTTTAGCATGCTAATACCCAATATAACCCATTATAACATGCTTCGTACATTAAACTACTCAAACCACCCATTATCCCGTATGGTGCAACGTGATCCAAACATGCATTCATGTTAATTCGGTGGTTATGATGAGTTTTAATGTTTCTATGGAACTACCAGGGTTCGTCCCCTACCTCAGAACGCGTTAGAATCTCCCGCAATATCCCGGTTCACACCGAGCCCTCCGCGAGCTCCTACAGGAATTGCACCACGCCGCGACGTTTCCTCGCGTAATTCAGCAACGCCACGCGTTCTACGATCGACCAACCACTCCTCGGAACCTGTTAGAAGCTTCAGAAACACCGGGGCGCGAAGCTGGAGCAAGAGGGGAAGAGAGTGAGCTGAGAGAGCTGCCCTCGGGTGAGCCTATAACCTGCACCATTCTCAGGTTGGCGTCAACCCCCATGCCGCCAACAGCAACCGCCACCCTTAGCGTCCACATCTACTGCCGCCAAGTTCATGCAGTAAACGTCCACTAAGCTGGACGCCAACAGTAACAACCACCCCTGGCCGCCAACTTCAACTGAACAGCAGCAGGTCCTGTTTCATTTTAGGACCAACCTTGCTCTTCACCTGCTCAAACCACACATCCACACCATGCATTCCACACAACCGACTCACACTAGCCTCACAACGGCCGCCACAACCACAATACACACGATCCGCATGGATCCGAAAGGCACGCGACGTTACATGTGCTATCTCTACAAGTGCACTTTTGTGCAATCATATACGCTATTCGTTACATGGCCAATCCTTATCATGTTAGTTTTGCAATATTATTTTTGGGTGTGATGTCGTTCTCTTGCTATCGTGTGCCATTACTCTCTTGACTATACTTGACCGTTCTCTCTAATTATCCTACTTTATAAGCTATTAATCACTTAAAGCATGCCTGTTTACATGAGATATTAAGTCCTACTGAGCGTTATCGCTCACTCTGCGCTATTTGTTATATGTGTTTCAGGTAAGTCGGATGATGACCCTACACACACCAACGGAATGGACTAGAGTGATGAGTGACCTGGAGTCATAGCAATGGAATGGCCTTAGTATCATAGAGTTTAGTTAGATATTTACTTAGTTATCCTTTCCGATGAAATGATGTTATTGAGCCCTATGTTTGGCTCAGAATTAGTGGTTGTAATAGTTTAGGTGATTTATCAATAAAATGAAGAGTTTTTTCCAATTATTATCCATTAGTTGTGCTGATATTTGCGATCGTATGCACATTTTACTTTACCATACACTTTGCTCACGTCCCCCCGATTTATTCCGCTACTAGATGGCAGGGCATGACAGTTGGTATCAGAGCCAAGGATGCCCTTATTAGGATATTTTCAGTCTAGGATGTTCTAGGTGAACTGTCTTGACACGTGTCTAAGTCAACCACCATACCTATGTGAGGATTGGTAGAACCATGGTTAAGATCTAAATACATTTATCTATATATGTATCAACTTAATACTACTTTAGCATCCTAATGCACAACCTTATTCTTGAAGGAACTCTTAAATGGACGCAGAACGTACGCCACTACAAGATGAGATGAGGTCAACTCAAAAGCTAGTTCGGGCATGTCGGAAAGCCACACAACTACTAGAAAGAGCCTTGAGGACAACCAAGAAGATTAGAAAAGTGACCAAAAAGAATGAGAAGAGAAGACACAACCATGACAAGAAGGCAAACACACAAAAGAAACATAGTAAGATCATCTGCCTTCATTGTAGTAAGCCGGGGTATGTAGCAAAGAGTGTTGGCGAAGCGTTGGTGCATGTCTACGTTGTGGCGATTTGGAGCATCAAATGCCAAACTGTCCTCTTCTAAAGGAACCATCCACTAACACCAAGGATCTCAATTCTATGACAAAAGAGAACTAGCCAAATGATGATAAGAGGAAAATAAAGAAGAGTAAGAAGAACGCCATACAATTTGCCCTTATTCTCAAAGGACGATGCAAGTATTGCAATAGAAAAGGCCCATATTGGAGGAATGCTGGAGAAGGCAAGGAAAATGCTTACGATGCGGCAGCCCAGACCACAAGATTAAAGGTTGTCCACAATTAGAAAACCAACGTCATGAGGAAACAAAACAACAAGACACATGGAAGTATTGGCACCCGCTCTCCAAATAAGAAGTGGATCTGTAGAAGGTAACTCTGAACTTACGATTAATAACTTTTTGCATAAAGTGATATTCATATTTAACGAAGGAGTCGTGGAATTTGGGGACCAAATTCTTTTTAAGAGGGGGAGGATGTAGTACCCCAGAAAATTCATTAATTAGAAAATATAGGTAAATTAAATTTTTTTATCAATTATTAATAAATCAAACTAGTTAAAAATGTACGCGTCATTATTTCATCCATAAACTTATATAAAATTTTGTAAAAATAATAGTTGTACTTTAAATAATGTTCTCTAATGACCCATCAAGAAATTTGGACGTAGAAAAATCATTTGGACAAAGTTTAAGAATTTATGTGACTTATTATCGAAATTAAGGAATAAGTCGGAAAAACCCATTATTTATAAGCCAAAGTGAATTAAAAATTTAAATAAATATGTGGGGGACTTTAAACAATATGGGTTGATATCCCATTACAGTAATGGACCAATGAGCAATTTTGCCCCATGAATAACTTCTCTAATAAAAGGATAATTAAAACCCATTAAGAAAAGTAAGTATATGGATTGTACAATTAAGTCATACATAAGTTATGGGCCAAAAACAAGAGCCCAAATGATGAAGATTAGAAATATTGGGATAGATAATATTAAATTGAATTAAAATAAGAAGTTAATTGAATAAATATGACAAATAGATTTAAATTATAATAAAGGGTGAATAAATAGAATTAAACTAAAACCCATTAAGCAAAAATAAAAGATGGGTTATATTAATGATCAAAACATAATAGAGTGGGCCCAATTGAGAAGAGCTCATCTGGGATAGGAGATAATTAAGATAAATTCGCAATAAAAATAGTAATAATTAGTAAAGGGTTGAGATAATTATTAATTAACCCATATATATCCTAAAAAGGAGTCCCATCTCATCCTAACCCATTAGCCACAAAATTAGATCTCCCCAAGCCAATTAGGTGATAAATGCTAGAAAAGGGGGAGATAAATTTCAAAATTGGAGTTAATTATTAAATAAAGGAAAAGGGGTAATATAATGACTAAACTAGTTATAAATATCTCTACAATAGCCCTAGACCTACCCAAACCTTTACCATGAAATTGGACTTCTTCCTATCCTATTAGGTGGATAAATGCTAGGAAATAGGGAGATAGATGTGGAAATTAGGAGTTTGAAGAGAAGGAAGAGTTTTAACTAAGTAGGACTCTAAAACTAGCTAATACACCCCCAATTTGTCTCTACCAACCCATAGCTCGTTGTTGGAGCCTTGGGGGATGAAGGGAGGAGCTGTGGACGAGAGGAGCTTGGAGCAAGAGGATTTCATCTTCTACCTCGTCTTAAACCCTAGGAATCTTTACAGCGCAAAAAGGTAGGCAATCTCTCAAGCACAAATCACATAACTTCGGCCATAGATAGCCCATACATCTATCTTCGAAAGCCCCATGATTTGCCTAATTTTCGTTGCTCCATGAAGGAGTATTAAATGCCCTAAACTCTGTCATCACCATGTACCCGAACCTTCATGTTTGCTTTCAATCCATGCGTGTACTTGATCCCAAGCCATGCAATTATTCTCATAAATACTACATGTTGTTAGCTTTCAAACGCCCCTATTTTCCCCAATTTCCATCGTGTATCCTTTGCTAATTAAATCATTTTCCATGACTGTGCATGTTTTAGGTCACCGAAATGTAACCTAATCAAAGCATGCTCAAACCTCGTCTATTTTCTAATTACTCATGCCTGTTGATAGATCTACGTGTCTACTTTTATTTAAAACTAGTTTCATGATTTTTGGATGTTCCTACGAATTTATATCGATTTTTGAATAGCCCTGTGTCTTACCATGGAGGGTTGGACCGAGCCTGAAAAGGGGCTAATTTCCCTTTTGGGTTTCGGGCCACCTTCTATAATCGCGACGGCCCGACCCGTCGTGATTTTAGAAGGTCACGACAGGCAGGACCGCCGCGTCATAAACGTGACGGCTCGAGCTGTCGCGGTTTCAACTCCCAAAACCCTAACCCGGCCGGTTCAGCAGGACACGACTGGACCGGTTGTCGCGACCTGAAACGCGACAGGGACCCCTGTCGCGATTTCAAGGAAGCGGCCAGAAACCCTAATTTGCATACATACCCCTGCTATATATGCCATTTAACCTTTGTTTAAGCTCAATCATGCACTTATGAATGGTATTAATTTTAAATATTAAAATTTGGTAATATTACTTAAATTCAATTAATTAAAAGTCATATGCACGATTATCCATGCTCTCATGATTTCTTTACACTTGCACACACTAAACATTAATATTTTCCATTTGACTTATTAAATTACTCAATAATTGATTCGGTAATTAAGTACAATTATTCCACTTAAAAATTCCCTATTATTTTAATGACACATGTCTTCATTTTATTCGCGTGATTCATACACCGTTATCGTGTCCCTCTGCCTTCGAGTACTCGAGGCAAGACGGACAACGTCTTGTTATACACTTTCTCTGGACATGGACCACCTCTCCATTGGGAATACTCCTGACTGGACCAAGGCCTCCGTAAGTCTCCTTGGCTTTGGCGTACGTCCATTGCCAACGAGCTGGTTGTACCCTAAAACCCGTTACACCTTTAGGGATCAGTACGATCCAAACGACCTTAGTGTGTTCTCTCTTACCTTGGAATCACGCCGGACCTCTAGTCCGTGTCTTGGCACGACTAGTGGCGGATGGACTTCTATCGGACTTCTGGCACACGACTAGTGCTGTGCAACTGTTACTATCACGTTGCTTTACGAATATGCCCCTGTCTCATCTATTATCTCTTTACTCTCACCTGTTCACTTTCTCTCTACAATCTCGTCTATTTCTTTTATTACTCTCATCTCTTCTTGATACTCTATTTGGCCATACAATTGATTGTCTAAAATAACAAACATAACTATATGCCAGTGCAATAGGGCACGATCTGGTCCTAGGGAGAGCGCCCGAAGAGTGCCATTTCCTCGCGAGGGTAACATGATTAGGGTGTGTACGGCATGCACTCAGCGCCATTTAAAACAATCACAATTTAATCCATGACAGTCAATATATCAATCACTATACTATCGTTCTCTGGGTTGACAAGATGCTCGACCAACTGTGCTATCTCTACAAGTGCACTTTTGTGCAATCATATACGCTATTTCGTTACATGGCCAATCCTTTATCATGTTAGTTTTACAATATTCTTTTTGGGTGTGATGTCGTTCTCTTGCTATCATGTGCCATTACTCTCTTGACTATACATGGCCGTTCTCTCTAGTTATCCTGCTTTATAAGACATTAATCACTTAAAGTATGCCTATTTACATGAGATATTAAGTCCTACTGAGCGTTATCGCTCACCCTGCACTATGTTGTTATATGTGTTTCAGGTAAGTCGGATGATGACCCTACACACACCAACGGGAATGGACTGGAGTGATGAGCGACCTGGAGTCATAGCGATGGAATGGCCTTAGTATCATAGAGTTTAGTTAGATATTTACTTAGTTATCCTTCCGATGTAATGATGTTATTGAGCCTATGTTTGGCTCAGAATTAGTGTTGTAATAGTTTAGGTGATTTATCAATAAAATGAAGAGTTTATTTCCAATATTATCCATTAGTTGCGCTGATATTTATGATCGTATGCGCATTTACTTTACCATACTTCGCTTACGTTCCCCCGATTTATTCCGCTGCTAAATTGGCGGGGCGTGACACTCTGTGAGCTTGGAATTCCTCTAGGATGTCGAGCTGGTTGTACCATTTGTTGGCCCTTTGGTACGGCAGCAAGCTAACCTAGAGGGGGGGTGAATAGGTTTTCTGAAATCTGAAATAGAAACTTAAACACAGAAATGAACACTTGAAGGTTTGGTTAGTTGTGTGATAAAGAGAGTAGTGCGGAAGCAAATAAACAATCACACAAAAGACACAAGGACTTTATCCTGGTTCGGCCCTTCCCACATGAAAGTCCTACGTCCAGTCCCCAAGCAACTTCTTGAGATTTCACTAACCAAGGGTACAGTCCCCCTTAAGGACACTACAACACCCAGCACCCCAGCTGGTCTTCTTCTTTTCCCGGGCAAGAAGGCAGCCCACTTCTCTTACAGGTAAAGAAGCCACCTCCTGGTACAAACCCCAGTGCGGTTCTGCTAGACACAAACCCTAGCTAGGTTCTACACTGTATACAGTCCTACAGCTGGACAGAAGTCTTCTTAGAAAAGAAAGAACAAAGCTGAGAGTTGGAACAAATAAAACCAACTAAAAGAACTCTCAGCAAAAGACTCTCTCCCCCAGATTACAAGATGCACACAGAGAGAGAGAGAGAAGAGAGGAGAAGGAGCTTGAATGCTTCAGTGCTTCAGATGCTTGAACACTTCTTCTTGGGCTCAGGCTCTTTCTCTCTTTTCTTTGAGTGTATTTGGAGTTAGGTTCCTCACTGGTTGTACACTCATTCAAAAGATCTTCAGGAAAAGCTCTTCTTGTCTTCAGCCATTCTTCATTTTATATGAGCAATTTGAATAAATCCGTTGAGGAGATCCGTTGGAGTTCTAGCCGTTGCTCATCTTCTCTTTCTTCTGATAATTTTGGTCTACGAGGTCTGCAAGCATAGAAGAAAGTGTTTAGATAAAATAGTGTTTCTGTCAAAAGGGGCTCATACCTCTATGTTTCCTGTTGCCACCCAGAAGTGGTAAGTAATCTCCTTTTTGTGGCAGGAAGGAAGAGATCTAGAAAGATAAGCAAAAAGATATCCTGTCAGAAAGATAGAGGATTACGCAAATCAAGAATATTTGACTTTTTCACTAGATGCCAAAAAATATTTTGGAATATAAAGGAAATCTATGTTTAAGTGAAATCCATGTTGAAATCCATATTTTATAAAGGAATCCATGTTTCACTTATCAAATCTTATGAGAGTTACAAAGGAATCCATGTGAGAAGTCTGTGTGAGTTACAAAGGAATCCTTATGAGAAGTATGTGTGAGTTACAAAGGAATCCTTATGAGAAGTCTGTGTGAGTTACAAAGGAATCCTTATGAGAAGTCTGTGTGAGTTACAAAGGAATCTTTATGAGAGCGAATCCTTATGAGAGTTACAAAGGAATCGTTATGAGAGCGAATCCTTATGAGAGTTTACAAAGGAATCGTTATGAGAGCGAATCCTTATGAGAGTTACAAAGGAATCGTTATGAGAGCGAATCCTTATGAGAGTTACAAAGGAATCGTTATGAGAGTGAATCCTTATGAGTTACAAAGGAATCGTTATGAGAGCGAATCCTTATGAGAGTTTACAAAGGAATCGTTATGAGAGCGAATCCTTATGAGAGTTACAAAGGAATCGTTATGAGAGCGAATCCTTATGAGAGTTACAAAGGAATCGTTATGAGAGTGAATCCTTATGAGAGTTTACAAAGGAATCGTTATGAGAGCGAATCCTTATGAGAGAGTTACAAAGGAATCGTTATGAGAGCGAATCCTTATGAGAGTTACAAAGGAATCGTTATGAGAGCAAATCCTTATGAGAGTTTACAAAGGAATCGTTATGAGAGTGAATCCTTATGAGAGTTACAAAGGAGTCTGTGTGAGTACAAAGGAATCCTTATGAGTTACAAAGGAGTCTGTGTGAGTTACAAATGAATCCTTATGAGAACAAATCGATGTGGCACTTTGAACTGAAATCGATATATATTGAATGGACATCGATTTATCGTTTTAGTGCAAATCACATGGCAATAATGTCATAAAATTATATTTATTAGAAAAATCATGATATTTAATTTATTATTAGAAAAATCATGGTAATAAATATATTAATATTCAATTAATCATATAAATTTATATTTATTAAGAAAAACATAATATTAAATATTTTAATAGTAATTAATTAAACATAAATTTTGTTATCACCAAAATAAAAGGGTAAAATATAGGAGTGGTTCAACACCATTAACACTGAACACCTCTAGGGACCATGCTAGACCTATACTGCATGATCCAACCAGCCTAGATTGTCTTACTATGAATGCACCCTATTTGTTGACCACCTTAATAATGCAGCCAACTGGAGGACTACGTCTTCTCTGTTAACGTGCTCGACCCCATGACCATTCTGGTCACTTCCAGGAGGTAGACCACGTTCTCTACCAGCCTGACAGTACTCGAAAGTACTTACAGAAGTCACTATCATGAATTTTCTTGTTGTTTCACATGCATAACCCTTGTATGTTCTAGTTAATGCAGAAACACTCATCTACATGTTTCTCTCTCACCTATTCTCTTTCTCTCATGATAGACTCTCCTATTCATCTATAATTATCATCTTTTTCTTGGTACTCTATATGGTCATTAATTGATTGTTTAGATGATAAATATAATCAATGCTTGGCAATATAATAGGCTCGGTCTGGTTCTAGGAGGAGCGCCCGAAAGTGCTATTTGTCCACGGGACTTAATTGACCAAGGTGTCTGCCATTACACTCAAGTGCTATACTATCTCGATTAATCTATGACAATCAACTCATGCAATTTACTAGATGTGCTATTACTTGACTTGTATTATTTTCCTCGGTGGGTATTTACTCATAATATGGTCAATTCTCTCTCTTGCTATACATGTTACTAGTTATTGCTCTACACTTGACATTTTGCTTGTATTACTTGATATCACCATGCCCTTGCTTTATATCATGACTCATCATGCATCATATAATTACTCTACCTATTAACACATTAATTACTTAAAGCATTGCCGGGTTCATGAGATATAAGTCCTACTAAGTGTTCGCCCACCAAGTGTGTCTTAATATTTTTCAGGTAAGACGAGTAACGTTACACACAACAATGGGGATGGACAAGAGGGATGAGTGACCTGGCGTCAACTTAATGAAGTTACCATAGCATCATTATAACATCCCAGTTCCTTAAGCAGCATGACTATTTTAAGGATCGCGAAGTACCAACCACTCACCTTCATAAGGCGACGAGATGGGTGTTGCGTTCTTCTTAGGAATGTGGCCCCTTGGCCATCGCATTCTTGTTCTGATCGTTGAGCAATGTTTTGTCATCTTGTTGTCTGGATAGTTGCGCTATGTGTCAGGACACATGCAGTGTGAAAGCGACGTGCCCGTTGTCGCCTTCAAAGTATCATGCATGTAGGGCGATGCGTGTGGGGCTCAACTGTCAAGTTTGACCAACGTTTTAGGGTCACGACACTGAGGTGTCAGTTCTTGGACTAAGGGCCCATTGATAACACTTAGAAGGCATCTAATGTCTAAAGTGATTAATTTTTAATATTTCAGATTGTTTGATAAAATATCTAAAATAATATCTGATTTAATCACTTAAATCTAAAAAACCACTTAATTTTTAAGCTGGAAAAAATTACTTTTTTTTTTCAAACCGTCAACTTTCTCAATCAGGTCAGTGATTGGCGACTTCACTGGTGGCCATCATCGGATTTTGAAGATTGACCGTTGGATTCTGGCCTGCCACTGACGGTCACACTCGATTCCAACAACTTGGTTCAAAAAGTTCATTTTAATGTGGTTCCAAGTTTTAAACCTAAGAGCTATCAATAGAAATGTGACATGTTAACCAACTGTGCCACAAACTCTATTATGAAAGAACACAACTATTATTATCTATTCAATTCAATCTAGTCATTAACATCTAAATTCCAACAGCTAAAAATCAATGAATCGTCGAATTCTAGTGACTAGTCACCAAATTTGACCTATTGAATGACAGAATCCAACAATTTTATCAATGACTAGAATCCAATGGTTAGAGCCACGAATTCTGCGGTCACTGAATTTTGATGATCGACAGTTAGATTTGGATCGCCAACTGTCTTTTCATATATTAAGATGTTCAAAAAATAATTAAATATGATATTTTTGTCAAATTAGATATTAATTTAGATGTTGCTTAAGTTGATTATCAAAAAACTCTTAATGAATGTCTTATATATATTGAGTACTTTTGAAGTTTCAAATTTAGTGAATAGATGAGAAATAAGATTTTAGACTTAAGACTTAAGTGTTATCAAACGCCACCTAAGTGTCGCTTACATGCCCTTGGCGGCATGAACATGTGTCATCGAGAGAGCCAACAACAAGATTTTGTATTGTTCAAACTGTAAAATTCACAGGAAACACATGACCATGCAAGAACATGGAAAACGAAGTCGTGCTGAGCACAATCATTTTCCTTTGTGATTGCCAAAGTACTGTAGATAAGCCATTGGCACCCTCGGATCCCATAGATGTGGGTGAGTGTGATCGATGTTGTGGGGAATAAAAAAGCCTAGAACTTTAGAAAAATAGAGGAAATTTTACAAAATAAAGATGAAATAATGGATGTGATTACCGTGGCCTCTTATATTTCTTGACCCAAAAGGAATTAAGGTCGTGCTAAAGAGACCTCTCTTGATTGTGGGAGATGGTGGGTCATTCAACTCCTCCTCTCTCAACTGGCCAAGAGAAAAGTTGTCACGTCCTAAACATGACAGTGGAAGGATAATTGTTAAGATGTGAGCAGTCGAAAAATAAACCTTTAGCTAACAATCACATATAACACCGATAATTTGAGTATTCATAACCTCAACTCTTCATTTCATTTCAATAATCAAAACTAGTATATGTTCAACTCCAAGTTATAAACTACATGATTAAGACTCAATAAAGAGAAAATTACATATTTTTCTCACTCTTTACCACCTACTACATCAATTAACTCTCAAAATGAAATAATAGTAATTTCTAAGGTCGAACCACTCTCTTCACTTAGATGCATTCCCATCACTAGCTTGGTTCTCCTCTTCAACATCGGTGTTACCTAAAATGTTAAGAAAGCAGGTAATGAGCGCACTCGCCTAATAGGATTTACATATCTCGGCAAGTATAAGTGATTAGCATTTTTAGAACCAAGAAGGCACGAGTAAAACAAGATGTACTAAAATGCATGACAAATGCAGTAAAACATAACTAGCAAGAGAATCATGGTAACAACAGTATGATCATGGGAGCAAAAGTGCTCAAGTATTGAGATATAGGCATGACATGAGAGAAAGAATGATTAAGAGTGCAATAGTTTACAAGAATGCAAGATGGCCATATCAAGCGAGCATGTAATGAGCAAGAACTTTTAACATGTAATAATAATCAGTCACGAGTCATAATGCGCATTAAGGATCTATGCGACCTTGGAATGCACACCATGAGTACGTGTAATGTGGTTATGTATCTAGCATTCACACAAGCAAGTACTCCCAGCATAGATGCAATGCCAGAATCAATATACCCTATGGTTAACATTACATTTCTGACTCTCTACCGAGGGGGCTAGACTGGAGCCTTGGACACTCACTGTGCCCAATCTTGCATCTCAAGTAATTTAAATGTAGATGCCCACAATCAAGCATTTTCAATTGCAAGAATTCTAATAAATCTTTTTTTTATGACATAGAAGATAGCCTTTCCATTCAAATAGTGAAATAGTACATTGTCAGCAAAGACCCATACATTAAGTTCATACCCACCAGAGGGTGATTGAACAACCCAACCCCACAAGAAAGCACCCTTGGTGCAGTACAGTAGTAGAACAGAGTAAGCCAAGGAACTGCCTTTTCCAACTCAAGGGAGGCAAAGCAGGGGTAGCTGGTGTAACGACCCCGAGAACCCGACCCTCGGCCCAAGCTGAGGACCCAATTTTCGCGGCCGCTGCCCACGGATCTGGGGACCCGGAAGGGATATAACACAAGTCTAACGGAATATGTAAAGGAAATAAATTTCAACTACTAACTAGGAGCACACACGCGGAAGCAGAAAGAAGAGCGAGACCGCAGCATATCGCTCTAGGTACAGTCCCAACACACACAACTAGTACAAGTAAAAAGGGGAAGGACAGAGCCCTTAGGGGCATACCCCAAGGGTGAAGTACAACTGAAGGGGGATACCACTACTAGCTACGAGGATGATGACTACTGCCCCCCCCCCCCCCCCTCCTCCACCCGACGTGCACTCGGCCGCTGTTGAGAAGTCTCACCAGGAAAAGGAAGAGATGAGGTTCACAACAGAAGCTCAGTAGGGACTACCAATCTCCTACTAGCTCTAACAGGTGGGAAAGAATATATATAATCAACATAAATGACAGCAGTTCTATATATTCTAAGCTACACAGTAAAGCGTGGAAGCAAATCTAACTAACTAGCAACAATACGGAAAAGACACCGCGGTCAGAAACTCCGTACGACCTGCACATCGTGACCACCACACGGCTGGCAACATAGACAGAGCGAACCCTGCCTGGACAAGAACACTAGCTACGGAAACAACTACCACATGTCAACCGGTCAAGAGCGTCTACTGACGTCTTACTCTCGACCCAGGTCCAAACCTCCACTCTCGTCAGAGTGGGGGCAAGAACACAAGTAAGACAACAGTAACCGTTGTAGTCTGCCGGACTAGGTGTCGACACACCATTTTGACAATATATGAGTACATTTCATTATATCATAATGCCTCAAAGTGGCTCTCTTCAATTAACCTCTTGAGTGATTTTTTCTTTTTTTTTAGATTTTTCTAAGATTTTTAGGAATTTTCTAGGGGGCTTTGAAGTGGTCTATTTTGCATAAATGATTCACGAAGGACACAGTGGTTGCAGTTTAGGATGTTTGATCTACGACAGGTCAAACTGTCACGTATCACACTCCTTTCTGGCACTTACCACGTTTTGAATCGCGTCTGGTCATGTCGTTGCGATTAAGAGTTTCCAATTTTGAATTATGGCAAATTCCAAAATTGTTTTTGGAAAGATTTTCTTGCTAATTAGAATCGCGTCCACATGGTCCGTCGCGTTTCTGACCTTCCATCATATGAAGATCGATTCCCTTCAAAAGATCGATTCTATTCAAATATGTGACCACCCATGTCGTCGCGATTCAATATTTCCATTTATTATTGGAAAGAATCAATCGGTATTGGAAGTGTTTGAAACGCGTCGGCCTATGTCATCGCGATTCTTAAACCTGCTATAATCGATGTTTGGAAAGGCTTAATCATAGCAAGTCGATCTTTATAAACACGACGCTTTAGTCAGTCGTGATTCACTTCAATAGGCGACCTCTGTGTCTGTAAGACCCGGCCCTCTTGGGCCCTTGGCCCTATCCTCAGGGTCACGACAGACACCCTGGTCGCGACATGGTCGCGCCAGGGGAGCCTGTCGCAACAGGCTTCCGGACGCGGCACACCTGGCCGTCGCGTCATGGTCGGGACGGGAGTGGGCGTCGCGTTCTTGCCGCAGCATCTGGTGGTGTCGCAACTGCTTTTCTGACCGATCTGACTGTTGTCCTTTTTGTCATAATGGCTTTGTTGGATGTCAGGTACGTACAGCATTGACGCGACCTGGCAGGCCGTCGCGTTCTAGTTTCGGGTCTTCGAGATTTAATTATCGTTCGGTGTCGTGCCGGGGATGGCGTCGCGTTCTTGCCGCAGCATCCGTCACATCTCGGGGCCCATCAGTTAAAACCGAGGTCGGCGCCCCATTTCCCCCTCTCTCCCTTCCTTCTTCTTCTTCTTCCTTCTTCCTCTCCCGAGCTCTCTCGTGTTCTCCGGCGATCTTGGCGTTCGTGGTGCTCGCGGTGAGGAGGTGACATCTCCTTCGTGTAGGGGACGTGCTCGTGGTGCTTAGAGCAAGAAGGAGGTGGCCATTCCGACGTGAAGGCCCCAACGGGTCAGCTCTACTCTTGGAGGTTGGGACCCCTTGTCTCCTCTCATCCTAGCATGCTCCCTTCCCCTTGAGAATCCTTGTTTCTCCGTGGTTTGGGGTGTGGGGGTGAGATCCATGCTCCGTGCTATGAGGTTTTCCCCTTTGAGAGTTGATCTCCACGTTATCGCGTGATTCGTGGAGTTTGAGGGTGGTTTGCATGTTTATAAGCTTTGCTATGTGTTTCCCATGTTTCCCCTCCCCCTATGGATGGTTTGCATCAGTTTTGGGGTGGTCCTTGGGAAGACTGTACCGGGACCCCTCTCGGCTGAGATCGCGATCGCTATAGAGGTCATGATGATGTCGTGACCGGCGAGGCTACCGCGACATCATCGCGATGCTCTAAGGCATCGCGACATGGTCGCGATGGCCTTGGGCGTCGCGACAATGTCACGACGGCCTGATGCGTCGCGACAGCATTAGAGATAGGTAAGTCTTGGGGAGTTCCATTTTTGTGGAGTCTTCGTCGTTCCGGTTCTTGCTGTACCTGTGGCACCAGTGCTAGTTTCCTAGTACGGTCCTACACTAGTCATTCGCCCGATGCTTGGCACTTGAGGGCTTATCCCGTGAGAGAGGTTGTTACCGTTGCCTGGGACCCCCGTCCTGCGCGCCTGTTGAGGAGTACTCTGGGTGGTGGGCGTGCTCGAGTCAAGGACTTTGGAGCGAAGGGGAGAACGGTGGATAGGATAGCGGCGTTGAGTCATTTGCAGAGCTCTCTTGGTTGGTCTGGGACACCGAGGTCGTTTGGAGTCCTTCCTGGCGCAGGCCAGTCAGTCCTTTCTCACTACCTCGGTCTTTGTGGCCCCGGAACCACTTAGAGAGGCCAGGCATGGGACCGTAGTCTGGCCAGACTACGGTGGTTACTGTTGTGTTACTTGTGTTCCAACCCCACTCTGATGAGACGTGGAGGTTTGGACCTCGGTCGAGGATAAGACGTCAGTGGACGCACCTGACAGTTGACTAGTGAATGTTTTCCGTAGCTAGTGTCTCGTGTCCAGGCGGGGTTCGCTCTGTCTTTCTTGCTAGCCATGTGGTGGTCGCGACGTGCAGTTCTACGGAGTTTTCCGACCATGGTGTCCTTCCGTATCGTTGCTAGTTAGTAGCTTTGCTTCCGCACTTTCCCTTGTAGAGTAGAGGATATAACTGCTGTCATTTAATTGTTTATATATTCTTCTGCCTGTTAGAGCCAGTAGGAGATTGGTAGTCCCTACTCAGCTTCTGTTGTGAAGCTCATCCCTTCCTTTTCCAGGTGAGACTTCTCAGAAGTGGCAGGGCACGCGTCGGATGGAGGAGGCGGGGCGGGGTAGTCGTTGTCCCCACAGCTAGCAGTGTTCTCCCCTTCAGTTGTACGTCACCCTCGGGGTATGCCCCTAAGGACTTGCCCTTCCCTTTTTACTTGTACTAGTGTGCGTATGTTGGGACTGTACCTAGAGCGATACGCTGTGGTCTCGCTCTCCTTCTACTTCCGCATGTGCTTCTAGTTCAATAGTTGACGTTTATTTCCCTTTATATTCTGTTAGACTTGTGTTATAGCCCTTCCGGGTCTCTGGATCTGTGGGCGGCGACCGTGAAAATCGGGTTCTCGGGGTCGTTACAGTTGGTATTAGAGAGAGAGTCTAACAGGACTTGTAGTGGATTTAAACTGCAACAGGAAGTCCCAACAATAGTACAAGTACACTGATAGCTGCCCAAGTTAGTATCGTTAACCTTGTTGGTTGTGTGCCGTGCAGGATATGGCTCCGCACAAGCGTAGGCAGGTCAGAGAGCTGATAGAGAAGCAAGGTGAGTCAGATATGCCAACGCCGGGTCAGGTTCAGGAGGAGGTGTCAGCAAAGGAGTTTGTGGTATAGCCTCAGGGAGCAGCGGCAGCAGCAGCAGGTGAGAAGCAGCAGCAATGGCATCAGCCCCTGCCACAATAGTATGCAGATTGGTTCCCCGTGGCTGAGCAGTTCTTCAAAACCCTGTACTAGGGAGCGTGGCAGCCTGGGCAGGTAGCAGTGGGAGGTCACCCTCCAGTACCTCCCCCAACAGTACCAGAGCAGCATGCAGATTTGCAGGTGGAGTAGTCAGTAGTTCAGCAGGCGTTGGATACTGGGAGTACCCAAGCCGGTAGGAGGAGGACGGCTGTCACTGAGGATAGAACCGCCCTCTTGGAGAGGTTTCTGCATCTCCGACTGCCGATGTTCTACGGCGACTATGATCCAGACAAGGCAGAGAATTGGATGCACGAGTTGGAGCGCACATTCGAGACCATGGAGTGCGTCGAGGAGGACCAGTGAGATGAGACTGTAGTGTATCAGCTAGGGGTCAGCCCATGAGTGGTGGAGAGTCAGAGGCAGACCCACTTTCCAGGGCAGTGTTTGGATCAGATCACTTGGCAGAGGTTTTTAGGGGTCTTTCACGGCGAGTACTTTCCTAACCGTGCTCGACGTGAGAGACGAGACCAGTTTCATGAGTTGGTTTAGGGTGATTTGACAGTTACCCAGTACCATCAGAGGTTTGTCCGATTGTTGAGGCATGTCCCTCATGTTGCCAGCAGTGAGCTGGCTTGTGCAGAGAGGTTTATTGCACGACTGAGGCCATATTTGAGGTGGGGTGTGTGACTGCACATGTGTGCCACTTTGGGGGAGGCTGTGGCTAAGGCCACTGCCTTGGAGAGAGAGACCTGGCAGCCCCAGCAGCAGCAGCAGCAGCAGTAGGGAGGAGCTTCCTCTAGGACCTCACCATACCAGCGTCCCGTAGGTAGTCGAGGTAGTCGACTTCTTCTTCTTCGGGCTCGGGCAGTTCGGGCAGTTTCGATTTGCCTCGAAGTTCGGCAGAATGAACACTCGCGGGGGTGGGCGGAGCCGACAACAGAAGCGTCAGTCAAGGTTTGCAGAGCAGTCGGTCCAGCAGGGAGCCGAGCAGGGCAGGTAGGAGGCACTCTATTACACTTGTGGTTTGCCAGGCCACTTTAGGAGGGATTGTCCGATAGGGCAAGTCTAGCAGCAGAGCAGCCAGTGCAGTAACTCAGTAGTTGCCGCTAGTACCACTACCCCCAGCAGCGCAGCGGTACCCCGTCAAGCAGCAGCAGGGGCAGTACCATTTGCAGCCTCAGCAGTTCTTGTTGTACCAACAACAGTAGTAGTTTCCACAGCACCAGCAGCCGCCGCCGCCGCAGCAGCCCCAGTAGGCGCCACAACGTGGGCATGGACGTGGTCGTGTGATGGCTCTCACCAGGGAGGAGGCCGAGGCATCTAACCTGGTTATAGGTACTTTGCCTATCCTTGGTAGAGCTGCTCGTGTTTTGGTTGATCCGGTGCTTCCCTTGTTTTGCTTCCGAGGAGTTTACGAGTCGCTGGCTTGTCACACCCCTGAGAGGCAGTGTGATGTGATGGTCGATCTCCTGTCCGGTGATTACATGCGTTCTTTCGGCTACCTTGAGGGTGTCACAGTTGAGGTCCAGGGACACCAGTTGCCGGCCAGGTTGTACGCGTTGCAACTTATGACTTTAACGTCATCCTGGGCATGGACTGGTTGGAGGCTCACTCAGCTGTGGTGGATTGTTAGCGGAAAACGTTCCGTTTGAGATACCTGGAGCGCCTGTTCTCTGCTTCCGAGGTATCCGGTCTACCCGTCAACCTCTTATTTCTTTCTGTAGAGCTTGTCGTCTGATCCGCGATGGTGCATAGCATATCTGGCTTCTGTTTGTTCTTCTGAGCCTAGCGGGTCATCTATTTTTGATGTACCTGTGTTTGTGAGTTCTCTGATGTCTTTCTGGAGGATCTACCTAGATTACCGTTTGAGCAGGAGGTAGAGTTCTCCATTGAGATTTTGCCTGGTACGATGTCTTTGTCTAAGGCACCTTACCGGATGGCTTTGGCTGAGTTGCGCAAGCTGAAGGTCAGTTGCAGAAGTTGCTTGAGTTGGGTTCATCAGTCCAAGTCATTCACGTGGGGCGCACTAGTATTGTTCGTAAGGAAGAAGGATGGCAGCTTGAGGTTGTGCATCGATTATAGGCAGTTGAACCAGTTAACAGTGAAGAACAAGTATCCATTGCCCAAGATCAAAGACTTGTTTGATCAGTTGTAGTCAGCCAAGGTGTTTTCGAAGATTGACTTGAGATCAGGCTACTACTAGTTGAGGATCAGAGAGTCAGATATTGGCATGATGATAGCTTTCGTTCGAGGTATGGTCACTTGAGTTCGTCGTGATGCCGTTTGGGCTCACGAACTCACCAGCAACTTTTATGGATTGATGCACAGAGTGTTCAATGAGTACCTGGACAGGTTTGTGGTCCTTTGTGGATGACATTTGGTCTACTCGGCTTCTAAGGAGAAGCATGAGGAGCATCTGAGGATCGTGCTAGAGACATTGCGGAGTCACAACTTTATGCCAAGTTCGACAAGTGCAAATTTTGGCTGAGGGAGGTGCACTTTCTAGGCACGTGATCTCAGGTTCTGGTGTGGCAGTGGACCCTACCAAGGTTGAGGAAGTGTTGTCTGAGAGCAGCCACTTCAGTGTCAGAGGTTCGCAGCTTTTGGTTTGGCAGGCTATTACAAGAGGTTTATCCAGGATTTTTCTAGGATTGCAGAGTCGTTGACTAGATTGATGAGACTTGAGGCCACATTTGTTTGGACTGAGGACTGCGAGCGGAGTCTCCAGGAGCTGAAGACGAGGACTGACTTCAGCACCATGTTAGTTTTGCCGTCAGGTAGCGGAGGTTTTGTGGTCTACCCCGAAGCTTCGAGGTCAGGTTTGGGTGCAGTGCTGATGCAGCATGGTGGGGTTGTTGCCTATGCTTCTCAGCAGTTAAAGAAGCATGAGGAGAACTACCCTACCACGACTTAGAGTTGGTCAGCAGTGGTGTTTGCTCTGAAGTTGTGGAGGCACTATTTGTACAGCGAGGTGTTTGAGATCTTCACAGATCATGTTTTTTAACTGACATTAAGAAGGCTTATGACAGTGTGGAATGGGATTTTCTCTTTGTTGTTCTCAAGAAGTTTGGTTTCTCCTCCAGATTAATCTCTTACATTGGTATGATGATTTCTAACTGCTGGTTCTCTGTGTCCTTTTAATGGTTCCTCGGCTGGTTATTTCAAATCGTCTAGGGGATTACGCCAAGGTGATCCAATTGCCCCGACTTCGTTTATTATTATGGAAGAAGCTCTCAGTAGAGGCATCAAGAATATGGTTGAATCTGGGTATCTGCTACCTTATTCTGGTCCTAGGGGCATTTTGCCACCCTCTCACCTCTTATATGTGAATGATACTTTAGTTTTCCTAATGAAACATAAGAATGTTAAACATTTAAAGGATTTTCTAATTAAATATGCCAACTCATCTGGTCAACACATTAATCCCAACAAGAGCTACTTCATGTTATCTTCTAAGGCTCCTACTAATACCGCTAAAGATTAAAGAGGCGACTGGTTACACCAGGCAAACTGATACAATTACTTACCTGGGTGTTCCCCTTAAGCCTGGCAGATTGACATCTGTGGACTATAAATCTCTGGTTGATAAAGTTAATAGCAAGTTTCATGCTTGGAAATCTAAACTGTTATCTCAGGCTGGTAGAATCACTTTGATCAACTCTGCCATCTCCTCTTTACCTATTTATATTGCTGCTGCCTCTTATATCCCAAAATCCATTATATCTTACATTGAGAGAACTTCTGTTGTGTTTTTCTGGGATGGTGCTGATGGTTCTCATCGCTGCCATTGGGTGGCTTGGCCTTCTATCCAAAGGCCTCTCTGTGAAGGAGGTCTAGGAGTTCGCAGTTTATGTCATGTGCAGACATCCTTGGTGGTAAGCAGCTATGGAACCTAAGACAAAGTTCATCTCTTTGGGCTTCCTATGCTATAAGGTGATACTCCCTTAGCAGTATAACGAGCATACCTGGTATACCCAAGGCGGTCTACATGAACGCCATGAAAATCCTTAGTGAGAATACCAGATGGGTCCATGGCAATGGCAGAAATATTAAAATCCTCCATGATGTTTGGATTGGCGACATCCCTCTCAGTGGTATTGTACAGGTGGACAATGAGGCTGTGGACGCCTCCTTGAGTGATGTAGTTTCTGATATCTCCCCCCCTCTCAGATCAAGTATCCCTCAGTCACTCATGGAAGGGCTGGTGCTTACTAGTGAAGAAGACAAGTGCTTATGGGCGGCCTCTAACAACGGCTCTTTCACAAAAAAATCTATCTATAATCTGATCAGGCCGAGGGGAGTTCACAGACCGGCTCTTGTTAAAATTTGGCATAATTCTTTCTACCGTAGAGCATCTTATTTTCGTGGAAGATATTGAACTGGGCGGCTCCAGTTGATGGACGCATTTCTGAAATTGGTATCCCTTTGGTGTCTTGCTGCTCTTGCTGTGATCTCCCTAAAACTGAAGACCTTGACCACCTCTTCATTCATAGTGATCTTGCTGTCTCACTTTGGCGCTGGATACATCCTCTCATATATCCAAAGGTCACCTTGCGCAGCCATATCACTGCTCGCCTGTGGAGCTTCATGCAGAATTCTAATATCCGTTCTCTTCATGGCTTTGCTTCATTATATTCTATTATTCTTATGCATGGGCATATCTTGAAGGAAAGATGCTCAAGAAGGTTGTTCCACTCGTACCTCTGCGGGATTATTATCAGTAACATTAAGTCTAATATTGCCCATTCTCTATCTACTCTCCACTTTAAGGTTGATCCTAATTCCTATGAGTTGCAAATCCTACATTGGTTCAGATATGCTCCTAGGTGCTCTACCAAGCTGTTAAAACTCATTCGCTGGATTTCCCCTATTAGCCATTTCAGTCTCAATGTGGATGGAGCTTGCAAAGGAAATCCCGGGGAGTGTGGAGGTGGTGGTTGTATTCATGACCCTCAAGGTCATGTCCACTTGGCTTTCTCTCATTTCTATGGCGTTGGAAACAGCATGCTCGCTGAAGTAAGGGCGCTCTGTGATGGACTTCGGCTGGCCAGTTGCTTAGGCTACATGCTTTCTATTATATACTTTGATTCCCAGGTCCTTGTTAATTCCGTCTGGGAGGATAAGATGTTATCATGGCGCTCATATAGATTGTGGAGAGAAGTTAGATCACTCATCAACTGGGAGTCCATCCTTCTGTCTCATCTGCACAAGGAAACAAACCAACTCGCCGATGCCCTTGCAAACTTTGCGCTGAAGGTTAGATGTAATGAGGTTTTCTGGGGGCCGCACACTTTACCTCATCCTTGTAAAGGCCCGATGGTCATTGATAAATCTGGCCTCATGCATGTTAGGTTGGTTTAATGGGGTATGCCCCATGTATGTTGTAATCACATTATCTTCTCTAATAGTCTTGGCCAGATCGCCCTCACTGGTGGAGTGAGAACATTATCCCCCCTGGGGAGGGTGCACTCTCCTAGTTTGAGGCCCTGAGGATCTTTTACCAAAAAAAAAAGATCTTCACAGATCATCAAAGCTTGCAGTATATCTTCACTCAGAAGGATTTGAACTTGAGGCAGCACTGATGGATAGAGTATTTGAAGGACTACGACCTTACCCTCTCCTATCACCCAAGAAGGGCTAACGTCATAGCAGATGCTTTAAGTAGAGGGTTCACCTGAGTTCGTTGCTAGTCAGAGAGTGGAGGTTGTTTGAGGACCTGTCTTAGGGAGTTTCTGCCCTTCGAGGTACAAAGACCGTGCAGTGATGACCAGTTTGTCAGTTCGCCCGTCAGTGTACCGTCAGGTGCTGGAGGCACAGCAGGAAGATACAGAGTTGGCAGATATTTGCAGATGCCAGATGTTGAGTTGGACGAGGACAGTGAGGTCAAGTTCAGAGGCATACTATACGTTCTCTGTGATGCGCGCCAGGTGTTGTTGTTAGAGGCACACCGATCGAGGTATATTGTTCATCCTGGTTCCACCAAGATGTATCAGAACCTAAGGAGGTTCTTCTGGTGGCCGGGGATGAAGAGGGGCGTGGCAAGGTTTGTCGCTCGGTGCCTTAGTTGTCAGCAGGTGAAGGCTGAGAATCAGCATCCTGGTGTGAGCTGCAGTCGTTGCCCATTCCCGAGTGGAAGTGGGATGACATCACCATGGACTTCATGGTTGGTTTTCCCCGTACTCCGCAGAGGCATGATGGTATCTGGTTGATCGTGGACAGGTTGACCAAGTCAGCGCACTTCCTTCCAGTCAAAATGTCTTGGTCAGTGGATAGGCTTGCCAGACTGTACGTGGACTGAGTTGTTTAGTTGCACGAAACCCCAGTTTCTATTGTTTCTGACAGAGATCCAAGGCTCACTTCAGGGTTTTGGTGCAGTTTGCAAAGAGCTCTTGGCACAGAGTTGAGATTGAGTTCAGCATACCACCCGCAGTCAGATGGTCAGTCAGAGAGGACTATTCAGACTTTGGAGGATATGTTGAGAGCTTGTTGCTTGGACTGGAGTGGCACTTGGGAGTCCTACCTTCCGATGGTAGAGTTTGCATACAACAACAGCTATCACTCGAGCATGGAATGACACCATACGAGGCTTTGTATGGTCAGCCGTGCTGGACACCACTTCACTGGTTTGAAGTGGGCGAGAGGCAACTTTTGGGACTAGAGATGGTGCAGCAGTGTGCAAACACAGTCAGTTTAGTCAGGCAGAGGCTTCAGACAGCACATAATAGGCAGAAGAGTTATGCAGATGTCCACAGGAGGCCATTGCATTTCAGCGTGGGTGACTTGGTGTTCTTGCGGGTTTCGCCAACCAAGGCATCATGAGGTTTGGCAGGAAGGAAAGCTCAGTACGGGGTATATTTGACCTTTCCCTATCACAGAGAGGTTTGGCGGGTGGCTTATATGTTATGTCTTTCGGCAGAGTTGGTAGGCATTCACAGTGTTTTCCACGTTTCGCAGCTCAGGAGATACGTTGCAGATCCGTCGCATGTGTTGGACTACTCACAGGTTGAGGTAGCGCCAGACTTATTAGTACCAGAGTACCCAGTCAGAGTTGTGGACCGCGAGTACATCAGTTGTGCAGGAAGCAGATTCCATTGGTCAAGGTCGTCGGGGAGAACAGCGTCGGTGGCAAGACCACTTGGGAGCGCGAGGATGAGATTGAGAGAGCAGTTCCCGTATTTGTTTGAGGGATTGATATGTTGTTTTCCCTTTTCTGTTGCTTCCTGTTGAAACTGAGTTTCTTTTAATTTCGAGGATGAAATTACTTTAAGGAGGCTAGGATGTAAGACCCGGCCCTCTTGGGATGGCTGTCGCGACATGGTCACGGCACCCGGGGCATCGCGACATGCTTGTTGTCGCGCCAGGCCGACCTGTTGCATCTCGGGGCCCATCAGTTTAAAACCGAGGTCGGCGCCCCATTTTCCCCTCTCTCCCTTTCCTTCTCCTTCTTCCTTCTTCCTCTCCCGACCTCTCTCGTGTTCTCCGGCGATTCTTGGCATTCATGGTGCTCACGGTAAGGAGGTGACGTCTCCTTCGTGTAGGGGACGTGCTCGTGGTGCTTGGAGCGAGGAGGAGGTGGCCATTCCGACGTGAAGGCCCCAACGGGTCAGCTCTACTCTTGGAGCTAGGGACCTCTTGTCTCCTCTCATCCTAGCATGCTCCCTTCCCTTTGAGAATCCTTGTTTCTCCGTGGTTTTGGGGTGTACGGGTGAGATCCATACTCCGTGCTATGAGGTTTTCCCCTTTGAGAGTAGATCTCCATGTTATTGCGTGATTCGTGGGGTCTGAGGGTGGTTTGCATGTTTATAAGCTTTGCTATGTGTTACCATGTTTCCCCTCCCCCTATTGATGGTTTGTATCAGTTTTGGGATGGTCCTTGGGAGGACTGTACCGGGACCCCTCTCGACTGAGATTGCGACCGCTATAGAGGCCGTGATGATGTCGTGATCGGCGAGGCCATCGCGACATCATCGCGATGCTCTAAGGCATCACGATGGCCCGATGCGTCGCGACAGCATCAGAGACAGGTAAGTCTGCGGAGTTTCATTTTCTGTGGAGTCTTCGCCATTTTCAATTCTTGTTGGACCCATGGCACCAGTGCTACTTTCTAGTACAGTCCTACACTAGTCGTTCGCCCAGTGCTTGGAACTTGAGGGCTTGTCCCGTGAGAGAGGTTGTTACCGTTGCCTGGGACCCCTTCCCCGCGCACTTTTGAGGGAGTACTCCGGGCGCGGGCGTGCTCGTGTCACGGACTTTGGAGTGAAGGGGAAAATGGTGGTTAGGACAGCGACGTTGAGTCATTTGTAGAGCTCTCTTGGTTGGTCTGGGACGCCGAGGTCGTTTGGAGTCCTTCCAGCAGAGGCCAGTCAGTCCTTTCTCACTGCCTTGCTCCTTGTGGCCCCAGAACCACTTAGAGAGGCCAAGCGTGAGACCGTAGTCCAACCAGACTATGGCGGTTACTGTTGGTTACTTGTGTTCCCGCCCCACTCTGACGAGACGTGGATGTTTGGACCTGGGCGAGGATAAGACGTCAGTGGACACACCTGACCAGTGACTAGTGGTAGCATTTTCCGTAGCTAGTGTCTCGTGTCCAGACGGGGTTCGCTCTATCTGTGTTGCCAGCCGTGTGGTGGTCACGACGTGCAGTTCTACGGAATTTTCTGACCATAGTGTCCTTCCGTATCGTTGCTAGTTAGTAGCTTAGCTTCCGCACTTTCCCTTGTAAAGTAGATGATATAATTGCTGTCATTTAATTGTTTATATATTCTTCTGCCTGTGAGAGCCAGTAGGAGTTGGTAGTCCCTACGGAGCTTCTGTTGTGGAGCTCATCCCTTCCTTTTCCAGGTGAGACTTCTCAGTAGCGGCAGGGGGCGCGTTGGCAGAGGAGGTAGGGTATAGTAGTCGTCGTCCTGCAGCTAGCAGTGTTCTTCCCCTTCAAGTGTACGTCACCATCGGGGTATGCCCCAAAGGGCTCTGTCCTTACCTTTTACTTGTACTAGTGTGCGGTGTGTTCGGACTGTACCTAGAGCGATACGCCGCAGTCTCGCTCTCCTTTCTGCTTCCGCGTGTGTGTCTAGTGAGTAGTTGACGTTTATTTCCCTTACATATTCTATTAGGCTTGTGCTATAGCCCTTCGGGGTCTCCGGATCCGTGGGCAGCGACCATGAAAATCGGGTCCTCGGCTTGGGCCGAGGGTCGGGTTCTCGTGGTCGTTATAGTGTCCGTCGCGATTCAAGGGATTTTTCCCCTATAAAAAGACCCTGAGGCTATGGTTTTAAATAGATCCCAAGCAATACGAAGAAGCCCTGCCACACTGGAGACTCCACATTCCTAAGCCAAGAAGAATCACCTTCACTTCAAGCTACTCCGAGCCTTCATTCTTGGAGTTCAGAGTCTTCATCCTCCCCATTGCATTGGAGCGAGGAGGATCCTTTGTTCACTTTGTTTTCCAGCAGCGGGCTTCTGCCATCAGATTTTTCATCTCTCTTCTCATTTTTTATCTTCATTTTAGTGCATTCATCATTTCACACTCACACATCACTTCATTTTCTTTCACACCCACATTCTTAGGGGTTAACACCACCACCCGAGGTGTGTTCAAGCCCATGTTCTCATATTTTTCATACATTCCTTTGAATTTGGTACTTCACAACTTAGACTAATCAATCCGTCATTTGTTTGTGTGTTTTTCATTTTGCAAGGTAACCACGGGCTAAAGTCTTCTTTGTCGGCTGGGCGGTTGGAGAAGTAGAAGTCAACCCACCATCATTCCATCTCTGCGATCTTTGGGTGAAGGTAAGTATCTCACCTCTTACCCATCTCCTTGGTACCCTCGTGTACATTACGATCACCTTTTCCCTCTCATGCTCACACGCACTCTTTTCTATCACTCTTCTTCACCACTAATTTCTTTAAAATTTCCTTTTTAATTAATTCTTGTGGGAGTGTTTGAATAAAAAAAAACACGTTCACAAATTGGCGATCACGGTAGGACATTTTTTATTTTAGTTTTGGTTACCACTCCTTGGCACCCACGTGTGCCCCTCCTTTTGACAACCCACGTGTGTCTCTCCCCTTTGTACCCCACGCGGTACATCTCCCTTTCCCTCGTACCCCACGCGGCACTCCTTTGAAATCCTACGTCATTGCCAAGTTGTTAGTGTTTCTTTTTCTCTCTCTCCATTAAGTTTAATTAAAAAAAAAATCATCATCTTGCTCCCTTTCCCATTTACTTACCTTCACTTGAGGATAACATCTTGATTTGACTCCTGCTTTACTCCAATGGGTTGGTTGATAGCATGATTTGTTGATTTACTGCTTTCATATAAACTCTCGGGTGCTTTTGAATTCGCGACGTGTTCAGACGTCGCGTTTTGTGTTGATGTGCGATGGTATACCTCGTCGCGATTTGTGACAGACACCAGAAGGAGTTGTCGCAAGCTCTTACAACTTCTCGAGCTGTCAGATGACCAACTGACGACACACACACGGGCGTGATTTGCATTGAAGCGCGACGACTGAAATCATCGCGATTCAGTCTGTTCACAGAGAGCATAGGTTCCTGTTATCTTTTGCATTATTTGCATTTGCAGGGCGTACTTTGGCTTAAGGGACCTCCTTCCCTCCTTACACTAGGATCCAAACACCTTTCTCGGTGAGGGCTATCTCTCCATTGGGCATTCCCTCTCATTGGACTAGAGAATCCTCATTGGGACCTCCGTAAGTCTCCGTACACCGTGGATTCCCTCACGGTGGACTGAGCAGGTTGTACCATCTCGGAGACCCGTGTTAGTATAGCACATCATTGAGAGGAAGTGCATTTAGTGAAACCGTAGTTCTCATCATACCTACCAAAGGTCATACCCATATTGGAGTGAATCATTTTAGTAAAATCCACATTGAATCATACTGAACAATTAATGGACGTAAGCATCCCCAAGTGTGTGATTAAAAGCCATTAACTTTTCTCTCAAACTTGTTTGAGTAGTTGTTATTAAGGTTGTAATCAACCTTTTTGTTTAAATTTCATGTTGCTTCGTTCCGAAAAATCTCTCGAAATGGCCGAGTACGAGAATATGGGTTATCAAGAGGATGTATGATGAGGTCTATGACTCAATGGAACCACTTGCACAACTCCCCATGAACCCATGCTGGTCCATCCACTTCGCATGTCCATGTGGTGGATTCACAATCCCTCACCTTCCCAGAGGCATGTTGCTGGAAATGCATCCGCTTCTTTGACCTGTCCAAATTGTGGACCTCCTCCAGAATCTCCAACCCTCTCAACTTCAGGAGGTTCAGGCCGCTTTGAAGGGGAAATCCATCCTCGAACCCATCCAATCTCTCCACCCAAACACGGGTGTCTTCTATGAACCCACTCGCGACCCGACGGTCCGAGCCTCCCCTACCCCCTCGCGGGCTAATCTATTACTCACTCTCGCCCCCACAGTCCTGTTGGGAGGCCTCTCTTGTTCGGCCAAGACCCACCATGGCAAGGCCCACTTACCCCCCTCGGGCTCTGGCCCACACTTCTGCGCCGCTAGCACACCTCTCCGCTACAACCCCGTTCAAGTGAGTGCACCACAACCTCATTCTTCCGGGGTGCCTCCAAATCATCCTCCGACCAGCTCACCCAAGCCCTCCTAGCAAAGGTGAGTCGGCTGGAGCAGGATTTGAAAAGGGTGTTCACACCCAAAAGATCCTTTGAAACTGGCTCTCCTTTCTATGCCATTCTTTCATCTCCCCCCTTCCAAGCTATCGGTCTACCGCCGCTACAATGGCACCGGCAATCCATTCGTACACAAAATGAATTCATGTACGAATCCTCCTTTTAGCAGAATGACAATCGTGCCCTTGCTTTCCTCTTTCTGAGATCATTAGATGGGCCCGCCCTCGAGTGGTTCTACTCTTTAGAACCAACTGATGCGAGGATTTCAAAGCAGTCCAGAGAAAGTTCTTGCAGCGGTTACAGAGACTGGGTGGTCCTTCATTGTCTATTATGATTTGATGGCCGAGAAAATGAAGGCGGATGAGGATTTCTTGTAATATGATAATAGATGGAGAGCACGGCTGAGAAGTTGAGGGATCCATTGTCTGAGCCAGAGCAAGTAAAGATATCACTGTGAATGCCACACCACAGTTTAGGCATATTCTGGCAATGAATAAGCTGACAACTATGGAGGAGTTGTATGAGAGAGCCCGTTATATCCACGACAGTTAAAGGACTCTCCTATTATGGCTATGTTTTAGCCAAAGGCCAGGACTTTCAAGAGAATAATGGTACTCCTGACTGGTGGTCTAAACTGAAGGGGTTTTACAACATGAGCAGGTGAATGTATGGGCAACCAAGCTCTCCACCTACCGCCCGAACCTAAACCCCAGGCCTCAACAATCGCAGTAAAGCTAGCCTTCAGGCCAACAATCCTCCAGTATTTAGGGCACCACCCAAGCAACCCCAACAGCCTCAGCAGTCACAACAACAACCTCCACCTCAGTACCGTCAAGCTCCTCCACCACCTCCTCAATATTGTCAAGCCCCATAGCCCTAGTACTGTCAGCCCCCTCTGCCCCAATACCAACAACAACCAGCACCTCCCCAACAACCTCCACAGTAAAACCAGGTACCTTCTCTAGGCACATATGAGCCTAACAGCCAGAGTCCCCCTGGCCTAAGAAAGGCCCATTACCCTCCATTGCCAGGAGACTACCCGATATCTTCAATGCTCTTATGGCGCCAATGTGCTCCACTTGCCAAGGGAATGGCTACAATGGCCTCCCAATGTTAATACCTCGCGCTATTGCACATTCACTGGGGAACGGGCCACACTCTGGAGGCATGCTTCCAATTGAAGGATTACATCTATGACTTGAATGACAATGGAAGGATTGATCGGGAGGAGATGAGAAAATACATTGCTGAGATGAAGGCGAGAAGGCCACCTAGGCCAGATCAACAGCAGGATTAGCAGCAACAACAGAGCACCCCAGAAGCAAGCCTAGGCACCCTACAGCAGCCCAATATGGGCATAGTCCAAAACCCACTTCCGGGGCATCAGGCTCCGAATCAACAAGTGAATGCCTCAGGCATCTCCCTATGTTGAAAATACATCGGTAGGGCGATGGAAGTACCCTCCACCTTACCCCTAGTCTACCTTTACTCTACTCCCCATCATCCGTACACCCACGCCCTCCAACCCGATACCATCCTTCCTCT